>CAJHNH020008323.1:561790-569712 GCA_905116865.2 Candidula unifasciata | reverse complement strand
TCCCTTTCCTTTGCCAGTCCAAGGCAGGTGTCAATTATCCCGGGTAAATTTCAATTTTAAAAAGCAATCGGGACTGTTCGGACTTTAATATGTTGGGAAAGGGTTAATTTTAGTTTAAAGTCCCTAAAATGATGTCTGTAAAGTAGTATGCGTAGAGAGTCAGTATCGGTGTGTGATTTTATTTAGTTCGACCGTTCTTGATAGCTGGTAGCGGATTCAACGTAGATCTCCCACTGTACGGGTTAAAAATTTATCCCCTCAATAAACCCCCCCATACGGTAAAAAACTAATACCCTTACAAGTTGTACTTTTAAAAACTAACCAGAGAATCTGTCAACAAAAGGGGAAGAATTTGGGGGTCAGGGCTTTGAAAACAAAGTATGTGTGTGTTGACCCAGATAAGTGGATTGGTTGGGGCGGGGGTTGGGGAATTAGGGAATGGGGGTTGACGAAAATATTGGGTCTGTTGGTGCAGAGTGAGGGGGAAGAGAGAGGGATAAAGGAGACTTATGTATTTGGTCTGGAGAGGGCCAATCTGGCGGAATGAAACAGGAGAGCAGGGGGGGGGGGGTGGGGGGAGAGTCAGCAGATGGGGGTTGATGACCTGGGGCTTTATTCTGTCTTTCCTGTCAACGATGTTACCCCTCTTGGTGGACTAATTGTGAGTTATTTTCTTGAAAGGATGTACCTTTTGTGAGGAGCTTGGCAGGGAAGTTTCACAGTCCAACCAACATCCACCAAAAACCAACCAAACCACCAGAAACAAACGGTTACCCCACCAGCTAACACCTGTGAAGGTTCCTGACATCTCCAACATGGGGGAGATGGTACCTCACACAGCCTACCAGTGCTAGAGCTTAGGTTTGGCTCACAAACAATTTGTGTTCTACTTGGTGATAGAGACTTGCTAAGTACCAGTGCAGTATTGTGTCCTCTATGGTGAGGTACTCTCTGACTATTTGATCCAGTGGAGCAGAATTTCCAGAATCAAAGACAGTCGAATCATCCGGAGCTGAAGGAGGCATCATAGACAGAAAGGATAGAAGCTAAGTCTGATACTTCGCATGATGTTTGTTTCCTCACAGCTCCTTGGTTCCAATGATGACATATTGTCACCTCCAGGACCGGCTGTCTGCCTAGTTTCCTTAGGATCTAGACATTAGTGCTGAGATTCTTTCACTGATAGCTGGAATTCACTTCAATTGTTTTTGTACAGATATTATACTAAATACATGCATTCATTTTCATGGCTGACTTAGGTTTCTCTATGTCACCTTCTTAAGTGTTTAGCAGTTGTATGTGTATGTATCTTCATTATATGTGTTAACATGGTTATGATAATGAACTATCATAACCTGGGGGCTTTCTTTAGTAAGTAGTGGGGGTGTCCAGCCAAGTGTGCCTAGAAATATTGTATTTATATACTGATATATTTTGTAGTGCCAATACTTGAGTTGCCCTACTCCAGAGATAAGTTGATCGTATATTGGCCACGGGGAATCCCTTAGACCAATACGAGCCAAACGACTCAACATAATTATCTCTGAGTGCTGTTAGTTCTGAAGGAGAAATCCTTACATTAGGCACGCGACAGGAGTGATATGTGACAATGATTAATAAAAGGTTACATGCCAAATTTAAACAGAATTACAGATTTTCAAAGGCGGAGACGACTTTTGGAGAAGACTATACATTAGCAATATTGCTGCTTAGATGTAAAGCTTTGGACCATCTCATATATTAGGCCACGTCATAAACGGTTGTACTGTTTTTAATATTTCAACCCAAGACAACGTTAAGTTTACTCATCCTCTCATAAGCAGTGATTATGGAAGAAGGAAAAAAAAAGATAAAGGAAGAACGAAAAAGACAAGATAAAGGAAGAAGGAGAAATAATGATGATGAAGAATAACAAGAAGAAGAAGAAAAAGAAAAAAGAAGAAGAAGAAGAAGAAGAAGAAGAAGAAGAAAAAGAAGAAGAAGAAGAAGAAGAAGAAGAAGAAGAAGAAGAAGAAGAAGAAGAAGAAGAAGAAGAAGAAGAAGAAGAAGAAGAAGAAGAAGAAGAAGAAGAAGAAGAAGAAGAAGAAGAAAAGGAGAAGAAGAAGAAGAAGTATTACAAGAAAGGAAAATGAAGTTACAGAATGCTCGTATCCTCAGAAACAGTAACTCACCTTAGCATCCACACTATCTGCGTCTTCAAATCCGACCCAATCATATCCTCTGACTGAGTAGCGAACCTTTTGGGAGGGAACATAGTATATCCTTGCTCCAGAATAAATGAATTTGCACACCTGAAAAAAAAAGGCTTTGTTGCATACATCCTTACACAATCGTCGGTGTCCAAGCCCAACCCAGGTTTGTTATTTGTGATTTCAAGGCATATTGTAACATTCTGAAGTCTGCTATTGTCATCTGCACGATCAAACGGTATACATTAGTCAAAACCAATGCAACAATTAACCATCTGTGATTCATAATTTAAACTTTTAATTTTTAAAGTATATCTTAAAAGTTATATTGATACAGGTATATTGAATCGTATCTTAAACAACCAACCCCTTCCCCACACCATTCTTTTAAAACAAAAATTGCCATTTGTCACCTGCCCCAGCAAAATAATAATTGTAATTTCCGTTTCAAAAACTTTAAATATTTAATTTGAAATTTGAGAAATTGAGGCTTTATGAGTTGTTGTAATATGCACTGAGCTTAACTAATGAGAAATAATCCCCCTCCCCCCCCCCCCCCCCCCGCCCCCCCCCCCCCCCCAAAAAAAAAACACACACATAAAAAATCTTTTTATCCTAAACGATGAAGCAATAAGAGTAAATAGTAAGTAAAAAACCCTTTTCAACGCCTTCAGGCGTATTGCGCATATAAGGCTACACCTATATTTTATAGACCAAACGGCACTTGGCGGTTGATGTGGGTAGCATCACGCCGGCCGCCTTTACTTCCCAGGTCTGCAGTCCGTACCCACTCAAGGCTGGGTCGACCTGGGAGCCAATGCAATTTAAAAAAAAAAAAAAACTTTCTGCCTCCGACACGACCCGAATCAACGACCTTCCGATCCACTGCGAGTCTCTAGCCGCGAGACCACGGCGGCTCCCAACGACAAAAGTAGAAGAAGAATATATATACCTTGGAAGTAAAGTTATTCCAGATGGGGATAGGGAGATTGAAAAGTATGTTGCATAAAGCATTTGCATTTTGAACAATATATTGATGTCAAAGGGAACTACTTTGAAGACATAACTGATATTATACAAGAACAACATCAAATGAATACTATAATCTTCTTCTTCTTCGAGTTCACCAGCTGTACACTCTGGCGGAAGGTTCTGGTTGCTCGTCCACTACTGAACTGCAGTCCTGCTCCAGAACCTGAGTGTTGCGTGTGCATCAGTTTTACAGATCTCATTCTCTTGAATACAGACTGTTGGTTCCTTGCCTCTCCGGCAGATGCACTCCGACTTCAAAGGAAGCTCCCCAATTAGTCGACTCTTACGACATGCTTTTGGGGAGGCAGTGGGTCTATTCTTGTTTTCCCCACAATGGGGCCCCGGAACCCACACGGGGAAATACTATAATATAATAATGCATGTTGGAAAATAATAGCAAGAACTACATACAATCTAGAGCCTTTCAAACAATATATAAAGAGAATACTGCGAATATTTTGACCGTACAAAACCATACGTGAACAACAAAAGGGGAACACATGCTCGTAACTGACTAATGTTATGAAAGAATGAAGACTGAGATGAGTTAGACATATCTGCAGAATTCGTGAGCTTTGGCAAGGACAGGTTTCCTTAATTTAAAATGAGACGAGGGAAAACCCAAAGAACTCTAGAACAAGACAGTTTAAAGGTAGATTAAAAAGTGTTAGTGATTGCAATTGAATCTCAACTCTGATGAGAATTCCCCAGGGCATATCCCAGAAACCCCGTTCAGCCATTAGGTTATATTAGGGCCCCGACGGCTACGAGGTAAGGGAAACTCTCAAACCAACATTGTATACAAAACAGTGCTAGAGATACACAGGACAGAGGCATAATTGGTTGGGTAGTATACTAATACCCCCTCATCCCTTTGTGGGATGCAATTTTTCGTTATTTGAAGCCCTCTTCTTGCTCTTGCCAGGGGCCGCGATATAACCCGACCATAAATATGGTCTAATGGCTGAACGCGGTTTCTGGGACCTCTCCACGGGTGATCCTCACCCACATGGTGGCACTTGGTGTCATCGGGTGATTATCGCTTGTGTAATGTCCCGGTAGGGTAAAAGAAGATAGATAGATAGATAACAGGTTGTATAAAGTCGTTGTATTGCACGTCACATGTGAACTAGCCGGTGGTAGGTAATGTTTCTTAGGCAGATTTTGAGTATGTCACTGTCAACATACTCAACACGATGTAAAGAAGCACACATGTAAGCTTAGCATTACAACTACAGTACTGTCTGTTCTAACAAAAACAGTTTAAAAAACATATAAGACATCAATAATAACAAAAAGCATTTCAACAGTCGTGTATGTCATGACAGGTGTTATGATTTTCGGCACTTTCCGTCTTTCCAGTCGATAGTGTTCTATAGTGTGCTATGAGGAGATATAAGACTCACAGCCAAAGCGATGGCGGGTCTCCATACCATAAACCGTGCACGGTTTTGTAGGGACCATATGTTGCCCATACATCATGATCCCTCTTTCCGCCTACCTTGTTTACTCTGAAGGAAAGGTAACACTGGTACGTTTAGAACAAAGCACGCTGCAAAAGCTTTCGGATTAGAAGAGTCATGCTTTATCTGTCTGCATGTCAGAGCCTCCCTCCTAGACCAGCTGCCAGCCAAGGCCAAGGGCCCAGTCTTCCCTGTCGTAACAACGTTCTCAGACTGAATTTCCTCATCCCTATATAAGGATAAAGCGTGTGTCCTCCTCAATGCACTCTTCCGCCCGAAGCCGTTGGCACAATGTGGGATATCAGCTTTTATCATGAATCGGGTGTGTCCTGACTACAAAAAACACGATAACGTTAACAAAACCGGATTTGGCTCCCAGGTCAACCCTACCTAAAATAATACCAAAAAATGTGCCATGAGAACTAAAGCAGACAGCATTTATGTGGACTACATCACGACTTAGTGCCACTGGTCTCTAAACATATGAGCATATAGACATATGCTCCATACTCAACAGGCGTATTTTAAAAATAAAAATTCACCCATACTCCCAGCAATAACAACAACAACAACAACAACAACAACAACAAACAAAAACAACATGCAAATGTGATACCTTAGTGAGTGTACACATTAACAATTACAACGAAACTTGCCTCGTGATAGGCCAGCATTCCATTTACCCCCGTATAAGTGCCTGCCGGTCCTACTCCACTTACTGGAGATCCTAGCCCATTGTTCCGAGGATCCTTTAATCGGAACGATACGCCGTAGGTAGGAATGCCGATGTTAATCATATTCTTGGACACCCCCATCATCGTATAGATCTGAGCAATGTAGTCCTGTCATTACAAAAATTTAAAGGCATAAATGGTTCACATATTTATTTCAAAATAACGCCAATAGAAATATCAGTGGTATGCACATGCCCCAACCTGATATCTGGAACAAGTATTCTCAACGCATGACCAACTCGACACCAGTTTCAAACCAGTGCCCTTAGACTACTTCGTTAACCGCATACTACTGGACGAACTGTTATGGAGAGGAAAACGGCAGCTGCCTTTTATTACAGGCATTACTGGTAATTTGCTTCTTCTTTATTTTCGATGGTCGCAAACTCCCACGGAAATTTCTAGTTGTTAGTTCTTCCACTCATGGACGTTGATCATGATACAGAACTGAGTCGTGCATGCTCATTTGTTATAAACGTCTACCTGTATGCAATTTATTGGTGTCTTGCCTTTAAAACAAATGTACTCTGACTTTGAAAGAAACTCACTTATTGGTCGCTTGCAACCACATGCATGTTGTGTAGCAAAGGGTCAATTCTTTTATCTCTAAAATGGAGTCTCAGTACATACACAGGAAATTACTAGGTTCATTTCACAGACAGATAAAAATGATGGAGATAACACACATAAAGTTAGAGAAGATTTGGCAGCCATCTTAAAGAACAAACAATATGAAGACATCATACGGGGGAAGATGTAAAACGTGTTCGGAAAAGGGCGAAAGACGCTGTACCCGGGCGCGACGGGGTTAGATATTATCACATGAAAGACATGAGTGATGCAGACCTGTTGGAGATGACAGTTTGCTTCAACCAGAGCATTAGAACAGCTTTAGTCACAGAAGAGTGGATACACAGCTACCTGATTCCACTTCCTAAGCCTGGCAAATATTATTCAACACTCAGCGGCTTTGGGTTCATAACCCTACAAAACACTTTTGGTAAAATGCTGTAGAAGATAGTGGCGGGTAATCTACAAGAATTGTTGGAACAGAGAAATCTCCTTCTACTAGGATTGGGAAGTTACCGGCAGGGAAAGGACACATGGTCGAATGCAGCCACTTTTGTCTTTGATACCTTTAGAGGTTTATAGAACAGACAGCAAACGGTGGCAGCGGCACTCGATTAAAAAGACGTGTACAACAGAGTCAGATACACTATCTTGATGAAAGCGTTTATGGAGAAGGGAATCTGTCCTTGACTGATGAACTGGAAAGCAGCCGTTTTATATACTCGCCGGGTAGCTCTCCGACTAGGTTCGTGGACCTCCGAAAGATGCATTATTGCTCCAGGACTCCCACAGGGATCTGCAGTTTCACCTGTACTATTCAATGTTTTTACGAGTACGATTGCCTGCCTGGAAACACCTGGAGTTGGCAGAATATTGACATTTGCAGAACATGTTCTTGTATATAGGAATTAGGGCTGTACCCAATATTCGCTTCGGGGCCGAATATTGGACCTAATAACTATTAGGTATTCAGGGGAATAGTTGCGGTCGGACCGAATACGAATAGTGGTTACCTTACATCCGTTTCTGGACTGGTGGAAAATGAACATATCAAAATTTCACACCTTGGATCATACTGTCAAGCGTTATCTTTGTACACCACCTACGAGCGTACAAAGTGAACGTCTGTTTAGTACAGCTGGAAATACCTTCAGTGAGACAAGAAGCTTCCTTAATGCAGACAGCATGGTACGATTGTTTGTTTTTGTTGAAAGCTAATGCCGCTTTCATGGATTAACTAAGCTGTAAGTGACAATTTACAAGTTCAGTTAGTTGTTATAAAACTAAAAATACTTTCATTCCTGTGTATAAGTTACCATGGACTGACTGACTAAAGGATGCAAAACATGAAATATTTTTTTAATGTTTACTATTCTGTACTACATTTTGTGAAGTAAAATTTTAGCGTACATTTGACATTATGGATGTTTTCTTTAAAGATCAATTTTATACACTATACGAAAGAGGAAGAATGGGTCTCAATTCGAATAGTGAGAAGACAGAAGTAGGGCTGTACCGAATAGTGATTTTCAATATTCGGCCGAATCCGAATAGCTGGACCAACTATTCGGCCGAATACGAATACAAAGAGTGAATCATCATCATCATGTGCTTTGCCGGCTGGCATGGGCGATTATGCCTCGCCACAATCTGCGATCTCCTGCAGCACGTATTATTTCGTGTGCTGACACACCTCCATGAAAAACCTTCGTTCCATGTTGTCAGCATTAGGGCAGCTTTTTTTTTCTCACTGAAGATATTTCCAGCTGTACTAAACAGGAAAATACGACAAATACAGAGAGTCAAGAAAAAAACCCGCAAGGCGAAATATCAAAAACAAAAATAACGCCGACGAAGAAAACAATGCCGTCCTCACAAGTCGCCCAGCCCCTCCCTCCCCCCCCCCCCCCAGCGAGATCAAGGATTCAACGGAA
>CAJHNH020008323.1:529290-556790 GCA_905116865.2 Candidula unifasciata | reverse complement strand
GTTTTTACCTCTGTATCATTTGACGTTGTCTTAATATACCCGAACCATTTCGGTCTATTAAATATCATGATGTCAGTGATCAATTTTTACTTAAACAGATTATGAATTTCGTTGTTGCTTCTCATTCTCTATTCCTCGCTGCTTGCATCTTTGTTGTGTCTAAAATTTCGTCGTTATACTCTGTTTTCGAAAATTTTTAATAACACTTCATTTCTTTTCTGTTGTGCTCCAAGTTTCAGAGCCATATTAAACGACTGGTCTTATCAACGTGTTATGTATTGTGATCTTAGTATTGCGAGATGGAGTTTTTAACTTTAGCAAATGTTGAAGGGCATATTATACTTGAATTTCAAGATTTTATTCTACATTATATTTCTTCTTTCAGCATGTTGGGGCAGTTGGAGTTTGCACCCAAATTCTTATATGTTTCCGTTCTTTTGATTTTCAGATTATCGATTTGCGTGTGGTCTGAGATTATATCCTTCTCCAGTCTTGTTATTATCACGTATTCTGTCTTATCTTGATTGATAACTAGTCCCATTTTGTAAGCCGCTTCTTTTAAGAGTCAGTGTTTTTACAGTCTCTAGTTCATTTTCTCCAACGATATCAATCGTCGAGGGCGATCATGCCTCTCCACAATCTGCGATCTCCTGCAGCATGTATCAATTCGTGTGATGACATACATCCATGCCATGCAACAAGAATGTCAAGAATCTTCTCTTGTTGTCTTTCTCTATCCCTCCTTCCATAGATTGTTCCAGTGTTATATTTTCCCTCTTCTCATAACATAGCCGAAAAATGATGACTGTCTCCTTCTGATGTCTGTGTAAGTTGTCTTCGGGCTCCCGCCTCTTACAAAACCTCTTGGTTGCTCTTTTTGGCTGTCCACGGTATTTTAAGCATTCCTCTGTAAAACCACATCTTTGAGGCCTCAAGGAATTGTTTGGCCTGCCTACCGATTGTCCAGGATTCACAGTCATATGTCAAAACTTGATGTGTGTAAGAAGCAAGAATTCTTTTTCTAACTCTCAATGACAAGGATATATTGCATAAGATGGTCTTCATTTTATAAAATGCAGTTTTCACCTGTCCTATTCTGTTTCTTTTCTCAGTAATGTATTTTACATTTGATGTTATCCATGTGCCCAGAAACTTAAACTTCTGTACTTGTCCTAAAATAACACCATCAACTTTTATTACACATTTAGGAAAATTCGTTTCTTTGATACCACCATTAATTCTGTCTTCCTATTATTCAAATTGAGGCCCATTCTTCCACTTTCTATCACCAAAATGTCTATCATTTCCTGTAGTACTTTCTGACTTGTTGCAATCAAGACTGTCGTCAGCATAGCGTAAATTGTTTATATTGTGCCCACCAACCACAATTCCAGACATATAAATTAAAGATCTTATTATATATTCACTGTATAGTGAAAACAAATCAGGTGACAGTACACATCCTTGTCGTACTCCCCTCCTTATGCTCTGGAACGTACCCAATCTACTATTTCTTATTTGTATTCTAGAGTTCTTGTATAATTTTTTTTTCTTCCTTCTTTCATCCATCAACTTCAGAATTTCGGTTGACATCCATTTCTTTTTTGCAACTCTATGGATTGGTGGGATTGTCTCTTTTGACGTCTGCTAAATTGACTTCCGCAACATATCCAACTACATACGTACATACATAAAAACTTGCACATAGAAAATAATACATACATACACACAAACATATATATACACATACAAACACTAATGTATACATGGATTGGCTTTTTACCCCACCAGGACATCACACAAGCGATAAACACCCGATGACACAAATTGCCACCATGCGGATGAGGATCACCGTGGAGAGGTCCCAGAAACCGCGTTCAGACATTTGGCCATAATGATGACCTGCCTATATTGCGGCCCCTGGCAAAAGCCAGAGTGGGGCTTCAAATAACAAAAAATAACGTCCTAAGAAGGAAGTAAAGTATACACACAATATGTATACATAAGAGAACTACTGTGCCCACTCAGACGGACTGGCTTGCAGATAGCAAACCCTTTAGATAGATAAATCATCTGACTGATGCAAACAGACAGATAGAAAGACATGAAGATAATCTCATTTTCTACTGTCCAATCAATGAGGTCTAATTTAGTAAAGAAATTACATCGATGACATCATCTTCGTTTCAATGCAAGGTAGTTTGTGATAATTATGCAACATAAAGTTTCAGACAGTTATTCCCCTTTTTGTTCAATTTTGCCATTGACTGGCTGATAAAGGAAGTTACACGAGATAGAAAAAGAGGCATCAGGTGGTCACTCACCTCTGTTTTAGATTTGGACTATGCGGATGACATCAGCCTTATATCAAGCCGTCATGGGGGCGCTCAGGAAAAGAGTGAAAGACTTTCAACAATAGCCCTTAAGATAGGACTCAATATAAACACCAGTAGAACTAAAGTTATGAGAAATAATTTCAAAACAGAAAATCCAATTATCTTAAATGATAAAGAAATAGAGGAAGTTGAAAAATGTATATACATCGGAAGTAAAGTTACTCCAGATAGAGATTCTGAAAAGGATGTAACATCAAGAATAAACAAAGCAAATCGAGCATTTGCCATGCTTAACAATATATGAAAGTCAAAGAGATTTAGTTTGAAGACTAAACTCAGAATATACAAGAGCAGCATTTTGGAAATACTATTTTACTACAGTGAATGTTAGAAAATGACAGCGGAATATACACATAAACTTTAGCTTTTTCAAAATAAATAATTTGGGAGAATTCGACGAATATTTTCGCAAAAAAAGATCCAAATGAAAAACCGAGGAGGATAACATACTGTGTATCACTGGCAAATGTTATCAAAGTAAGACGATGGAGATGGCTTGGACATGTTTGCAGAATGCCCTGTGACACTCTGGCAAAAACAGCTCTCCGGTGGACAGCAGATGGGAAAATGAGACGTGGACGACTTAAGGAAACATGTAGAAAGACAATACAACGGGAAAATAAGGAATGTAAACTGACATTGGATACCATAAGCAGAAAAGCAGCGTACCGTCAGCAATGGAGATAAATTGTGAATGCCTTCAGTGTCAACATCGACAGAAAGAGGATATAGACAGATCATCTTACGTTGTTATAGAGACGAGGTTTTCTCCATAATCTTTGAGGATTCGTCCGATATTGGCAGTCAAAGTGGTTGTTAGAATTAACCTGGACATATTTCTGGCTTTGGGATCATTATCAAAAGCATGTCGTAAATCCTGTAAAAGATATAGCTATGTATCGATTAGCATGAACAGTTAGTTATGAGGTATGCAAGATAGTTCTATATTTACTCATACTGACAAGAAACGAGAAGAGAATCACCAAACAGGCGCTGAAATGATAGATATTAAGTAGGCACGAATGCCTAGAAGACGAAAGAGGCAAACGTGCTGGACTGGATTCAGTCAGCCAGGCACAAGTAACAAGTTAACGACCACAATATAACTGGCACATGTTACATGTCCTATCGTAACCACTAATATTATCTGTGAGTACCTAATATACTACACCCAACAAAGTATGATCTTGTACTGCGATCAGTCTCTCTATTATGGGCGAACACGTTGCGCCGAAGATGAATTGGTGATCAGTGACTCACTATCAAGCCTACTACTGCCTGCCTAATATTCACAATATTAGTGATCAGTCTCTCCAGACGTGGACGGAACATTCCAACAAACTATGTGCAAGGTGCCTGCCACGGCGACTCAAGGCCGATCGCCCAGATACATCCACGTGATGTGCAGTGACAGTCCTCTGACGGTTTTCCCTCTTAGGGACCCTGCTACTCGAGGACCCAAGGTAGATACACCACTTGGTGAAACGAATCTAGACCTCCTGTCTGCTACCTAGCTACTCATTGAAGCATTGCTGATCAACATCAAGTTAACCATCCTCAGATACCTCCCCATCACAACTCTACGTTGGTCAACAAACACAAAGCTCTCTAGCACCTTCAGCGCACTTAAGGACACCCTCAAATAGTGCGCTAGACAGCCACACACATGAATGATACAAGAGCATTCTAGAAAATCACTCAGACATAATTATGCAGTCTAATTCTTGATTCACCACAGCGATTAGGTTAGTTCACGTGAGCTACATAGATTAAATATTGTTAAACTTGTCACCAAGAGGTATTGAAAGAGGCGGGAGACCAAGTCCAAGTCCTTTTTGAAAAAAAAAAAATGAAAAGGTCGACCACTTTCAGACTGCTGCTAGCTAGCCGAGGCTGCTAACAGTCTCCGCCTATATTTGTGGTCTGGGTTATTAGCGTCACTTTCGTGACTAAATTCTAGTATTACGCCATTTAAGAGGCGGAGTCCTAAGACAACTTATCACAGACATCAGAAGGAGACAGTCATCATTTTTCGGCCATGTTATGAGAAGAGGGAAAATAGAACATGTTGTGACCACTGGAAAGATATGTGGAAGAAGAGATAGAGGAAGACAACGAGAGAAGATGCTTGACAGTCTTGTTGCATAGTATGGAGGTGTGTCGGCACACGAACTGATACATGCTGCAAGAGATCGCAGAATATGGAGAGGCATGATCGCCCACGCTAGTCGGCAAGGCATCTGATGATGATGTTGAAAATTGTCACACCAAAATTCGCGCATAAGCCTACACGCTTAGACCGATTGAAAACGACCGATTGACTCCAGTTGCTACGAAATGTTTTCCACCTGCGGTCAACTCCTCGCGGATCTCTCTCTCTCTCTCTCTCTCTCTCTCTCTCTCTCTCTCTCTCTCTCTCTCTCTATCTCTCTCGCTTTCTCTCTCTCTCTCTCTCTCTCTCTCTCTCTCTCTCTCTCTCTCTCTCTCTCTCCCTCTCTCTTTCTCTCGCCAAAACCGTGGGTTTCTGCAGTTATCTGTGAATATCAAGCAATCTCTGTTTCACAAGTTGCAAGTGACTCAAATGTTTGCACTCACAACTCGTCAACACAATATAGCTTCACAAAGCACTAGCTTTTCTCTCAACTATTGCAAATAAGCTAGAGGTGATGCAGGCTAAGTCATACCTCAGGGTAGCTGCAGACAAAGAAACCCTCTGTATGAAGCTTTGACTGCAGAAAGGGTTAGAGGCTGAAAAGGGAAAATCCTCGATGTCTCAAGCAGAAGACACAATAAGTAAGTATGCATGCTGGAGAACATTGGGCGAGTAGAAGAGTGGGCCAGAGTACGAGAGGAAAAGTATTACCTGTGTAGGGATATGATCACATTGGGTCGAGAGGGAAGAGAGTAGCCAGCGGGTGCTACGGAGATGAAAGTCCAACAGTTGATTCACGGCAATTCTCACTCAGATGATCTGATTATCTATAAAGATGGTTCGGTGTTGAGAGGGAAGAGAATAAAAAATCGTTAGTGCAAGACATCCTAGCATACGATACCACAACATCTAGCATGAGAATGGAGGTGGAGTAGGTAACTGCAGCTTTTCGATGGCAAAAGAACAAGATGCATACATGTGTCGTAATTGTAACGGACTCTGAAAGCATGCTGGGAAAGATGAAGACATGGCCCTTTTGAGCAGAGTGGCAAGCCTCACTGAGAAGGACATGAGTAGTGAGCATACTTTAGATCTTTGCCCCAAGCCATGCCGGCGTGATGGAGAATGAACAGGCAGACATATTGGTTGGATCTGAACCACTATTTAGAGAATTGATATATGACAACGCAGATCTTGTCAAAGCACTTTGGGACAAGCAAAGCATTCAAATGAGAAACAAGATTATTATGGCCGGGGGAGAATGAAGCGCTTTGGTGTAACCAGAAGGCCTGGCCGACTCACCACACTCAAAGTTAAGGTGAGGTGGACATATAACCAGACTACGGCCGGTCTCATTAGTACTGAAACTATGCGCTGGCTGCTGAAGATGAGGACGGAGCACGTATATGAATGCCTCGGGTGCTGTGATGTCAATTCTTGAACCAACTCAAATCAACCTCCTAGTGACTTTCGCACACAATTATAATAAAGGACTCATAAAGTCTTAATCCGACAGGTGGTATGCGCTCTGACCAGCAAAGTCTGGAACATGTTTAAAAATGTTCTGAAATCCGGCTCTCTAGCGTAGTTGGCTAAACTGGATTGCGCGGTGACAGGGTGACGAACTCCTTGTGGTCCGGGTTCACTCCCGGAAGTAGGCAGAAAAGCCACATTTCTCCCAGATTCACTGTATTTACAATGGAATCAAGGCCGAAAGGTTGCGATATCCATAATACCGAGCCTAAGGGTTAACGACTCATGGCTTCTGGAAACTAAAACGAACAAACAAACAAAAATGTTCTGGAATTTTGTGAGAGAGAGAGAGAGAGAGAGAGAGAGAGAGAGAGAGAGAGAGAGAGAGAGAGAGAGAGAGAGAGACAGAGAGAGAGAGAGAGAGAGACAATCAATGTAGTTGTGCTCTTTTGGTTACACTATCGCGTTTTGAATCTGGGAATTTTGACACAATGCCATGACGGGCCTATCCCCCCCACACACACATTTGACAGATGCTTGTCACACAACGTCATACTTAGGTCTGACAGAACAACTCCTACTTTTCCTTCTCTATCAAGGGCTTGTATTAGGCGTCATTGACTATGGTCCTGGCCTCCTCACTGTCAGCAAAACCCAGCTAGAAAAAACTTGACCGAGTACAAAATGAGGCAATGAGACTCATACTCTGCTGCACAAAAGACACCTCCTGCAATGCAATTCGTTATGCCCTGTCGCACAGGTCAAGGTGTACATGATGTTATCGGCAGAAGTTAACCACCCACTGTACAAACCTATACACGGCACAAAAGGAACACGTTTAAAAAAAGGGCGCTCTTGTATGGCGAAGGCTGAGGATTTAATCCAGCAAGCGTGTGGCCTAGACGTGATCAGTCACGGAAAATAATGGAAGAATACGCCAGTAGACATGCATGACATCTCTAAGGTCGTCATCACACTCGGAATGTACTGCAGGGATCAAATTACTGCGGCCGTAGACACAGAGGTAAGGGAACTGATAGATCAGCATTTAGACCCAGAAAATATCACCATCTACACAGATGGATCAATGAAGCGCGGATCAAGGTCAGCATGGGCATACACAGCCCGAAGAATGGGAGAAACAATAGAGGAGGTCAGCTGCGCTTACCAGACAACCACGTCAAGCATAACCATGAGAATAGCTGCTGCTTCTAGAGAATTAGCATATAAATAAACAGAGGGGGGAACCATTTGAAGCCGTTAAATATTATGAATTAATCAAGTAACAGAAAGTATTGTGAACGGCACTCATAGAAAGAAGTAGAAAGATAGAAGAACGCACTAGACAACATAAAAATCGAAAGCTATAGTTACCGTGCCGGGAATTGAACCTGTCACCTCCAGACGGCGTCTGCGCCTCGCCATGAATACAAGTGCACTAAGATACATGGTCAACTCGGCACCCCCAAAAAAAGGTGTCTCATTGGCCATGTCTATCGTACAGCTTGAAATCCACGACTATGGAATACGGACAGAATTCATTTCAACCCATTGAAATGGCACCATAGGTTACAGAAATTTATATTAACGAGGCAAATGCCAAATAACAATCACAGCAACAATTTACGTACACAGTAGACCTTATTGCCCTGTCTAGAATACACAAACATTTAAGAAAGGTATTTGATTGGTAGGTTCCGGTGTGTATACGTCATTCCTATAAATAAACAGAGGGGGGAACCATTTGAAGCCGTTAAATATTATGAATTAATCAAGTAACAGAAAGTATTGTGAACGGCACTCATAGAAAGAAGTAGAAAGATAGAAGAACACACTAGACAACATAAAAATCGAAAGCTATAGTTACCGTGCCGGGAATTGAACCTGTCACCTCCAGACGGCGTCTGCGCCTCGCCATGAATACAAGTGCACTAAGATACATGGTCAACTCGGCACCCCCAAAAAAAGGTGTCTCATTGGCCATGTCTATCGTACAGCTTGAAATCCACGACTATGGAATACGGACAGAATTCATTTCAACTGTCCGTATTCCATAGTCGTGGATTTCAAGCTGTACGATAGACATGGCCAATGAGACACCTTTTTTTGGGGGTGCCGAGTTGACCATGTATCTTAGTGCACTTGTATTCATGGCGAGGCGCAGACGCCGTCTGGAGGTGACAGGTTCAATTCCCGGCACGGTAACTATAGCTTTCGATTTTTATGTTGTCTAGTGTGTTCTTCTATCTTTCTACTTCTTTCTATGAGTGCCGTTCACAATACTTTCTGTTACTTGATTAATTCATAATATTTAACGGCTTCAAATGGTTCCCCCCTCTGTTTATTTATAGGAATGACGTATACACACCGGAACCTACCAATCAAATACCTTTCTTAAATGTTTGTGTATTCTAGACAGGGCAATAAGGTCTACTGTGTACGTAAATTGTTGCTGTGATTGTTATTTGACATTTGCCCTCGTTAATATAAATTTCTGTAACCTATGGTGCCATTTCAATGGGTTGAAATGAATTCTGTCCGTATTCCATAGTCGTGGATTTCAAGCTGTACGATAGACATGGCCAATGAGACACCTTTTTTTGGGGGTGCCGAGTTGACCATGTATCTTAGTGCACTTGTATTCATGGCGAGGCGCAGACGCCGTCTGGAGGTGACAGGTTCAATTCCCGGCACGGTAACTATAGCTTTCGATTTTTATGTTGTCTAGTGTGTTCTTCTATCTTTCTACTTCTTTCTATGAGTGCCGTTCACAATACTTTCTGTTACTTGATTAATAGAGAATTAGCATAGATATCCGAGCAAACCGCCACGCAGGCAGTAATTGTATCAGCCTCCATAAACATGCTCCAGGAGATAGCAACAGGTGGTATGCGCTCTGAATCGGTAGAAAACTTTCGAAAGTCGCGCTTAACCTGCCTCACCTGGATCTACACATCTGATGATGAGGGCGTAAAGGGAAATGAGCGAGCGGACCAACTGGCAAGAACTGCACTAAGGCATGTGGGAAGAAACATGGACTGAGCAGATATCGACAACGCTGAACGGACTAGGCTAGTGGATAATGAGGAATCCCTGACACTAACACGATTGCGTGACATGGGAGTAAAGCATGGTGAAGCTCGTTAATGCCGTCTTCGAGGAAAAATTTGCAGTGACGTCGATTGTGGTAACATAACCCCCCACCCCAACTCCTTCCAACCACCAGTTTATCACTGTAGTTAAAATTATATCCTTATATACAGAGTGAGCAGTAGAACGAACACGTTAAATATGTGATGTACACTAAGAACACAGCAGTCACCTGTAGGAGTTCTTTTAAATTAGCTGAAGTTTTCGCTGTAGGGTAAGCCCAGAATACTTCCAGCCCATCAAATCCTCTGTCTCTCAGAAATCGAACTGCGTTCTCCGAAAATATGCGTCTGCTTTCGGCGTTTTCCGAGGCACGTTCGAATTCTACAGTGCCTGCTCCATCTCCGCCAACTGAAAGGAGTACCTTTAACACCGGGTTGTACGCTTTTGATTGCAAAACACGACTATATCTGAAAGAAAAAAAAGGCAGCTGTAAAAGAAATATTTAAAAGGCGTGCATTTTTTTGGTCCTGCATTTTCATCGTCATCATCTGCAACAGCAGCAGAAGCAACATTATCATCACCATAGTCATCATTTTCTTCTTACTAGAGCTAGAAAATTGTATATTTTCAAATAGGAGCTTTGCAAACGTCATTACACTTGTGTTACATTAGTTTAGTTTAATCGACGGATCAACACCATGGCACAAGTGTTGTAACCCATAAGTGCTCCGTTCTACTTCTAACTCAAGCCTGAGTCTAAAGAATCACAGCGCAGTGCACGAACTCTGTGGCACCGGTGAGGTAGATTTTTGACTCAAAATTTTCCGTGCAGCGCCGTTAGGCTACTCTTTTTCGATTCCCAACTGCTAAGGTACTTTTTTTACAGGCGCATGCGCAACAATACACACAGGCGTGCTGTCCTACTTACCCAGAGATCAGGGAATATCGTTTGAAGTCCACGCGAAAAAAAATTCTAGCCTTTATCGGGGCTTTAACCCTCGACATCGAACACTCTAGGTGAATGCCATTCCTCGAGACCACGACGTCCCCACTTGCGTTACATGTTAATACTTAATACCTTAAGCCAAGCACTGTGATTGTCTTTCCAGTGAACGACAGACAGACGAATAAACATAAAGATGAAAGGACAAACAGAAAGATCGTTAAACATTCAGGAAAACTAATTCTGAGATAGACAGATAGGCCAACAAGCAGACTCACTGACGGACAGATAGATGGAAGGATAGATATCAAAACAGAAGGACAGAGGGGCAAATATTACACTCATTTCATGTTGTAGTTTACGTTGTTATCTTTTTAATCTTAGTTTTATCTTCATAGCAATCGGTTCACTCCATAGTTAGCCTGTTCCTTGGCCAATGAAAAACAGACACATAATGTATATCATTGTCTCTAGTGGAAAAATTGACACAAACTGCTGTCTCGGCACATGCACTAGCATCCACACGCATTAAATGACTAAAGCAACCATGAGAAGTGCAAACACAAACAGTCCGACAATCGCAATGCAGTTCATCATCGACAGAAGCAGCAGATACAACAGATCAACAGTTGCATAAATGATCAATTTTAGGCACCACAGCAAGCTACGCGCTGATTTTCTGCATCTACAGCTCACAACACTGCGGTGGTCACAGATGAAAAACATTCTGAATGAAATGCGCAGCGCACAGTGTCGCGTCATGTACTCAGCCCAGTAGCTGGGCGACGAAACTATATCCGTTCAGTCTACAGGTAAGGAAAATGCAACGGCCACCGTGTGTCAAAAGCGCATACCAAACTAACAAAAAAACAAAAAAATTGCCACAACTAAAGCAGTGACCGTGTCTTTCGTTTAGTTTGATGTTACCTGACATTACATTATCTCGGGGTTTGAGGGTGTGGGAAGGGCCTCTAATTATAGGCGTTTCAACATGCCTTAATTGTTTACTATGAGATGTTGACTTATTACAATTTACTTTCAATGGATAATTTGTCTTTATATGTGTCTGTGGTGCATGTATGTGTCTGTGTATGTATGCAAAACTATGTCATTTTTACAGCTACAGACTACATTAAAACTATCATCCCTAAAATAATTAGAAAGCTAGATATACCTGATACGATATCTATATTTACACAATAAAACCTATAGCAAAAGACAACCTCTGTAGGAAGATAAAAGAGGCAAGACACGGACCTCAGCAAAAGACACACACAGTCTATCTTCCTATGGGACTATATAATTTATACTATTTCTTGACCTAATATATTTCCATGTTGGTGGGACTGGGTGCTTCTTGGGAGCATTCTTGGCACTGCATGCCCATTGACGGCCATCTTGGTTGCGTTTGACGCTTATTGGCGGATATTTTGACGGTGCTGAATGCTGCTTGACGGCCATCTTGGTGGCTTTGGGTGCTCTCAGCTCCTTTGGTGGTCGATGGGATCATCAAACGCTCAGTCCAGAAATGGTGAATTGCATCAGCAAACAGTGACTATAAATAAATAAGTTTTCAATGTGTCCTCTGCTAACAAGCTTATGAACTATATTGCACCGGAAGTATATATAATAATCAGGTTTTCAAAACATGTCTTTTCCACCGCCATTGTTTTTTGCTGGCTTATTAATTGATTGTAACTCAAAGTTCCCTATTTATGATTGTGTTGTTCCATTTTTACCCTTCCTGCATAAACATGCACCAGTGAAAAAATGTTTTCAATTTAATTGTAAATGTGTTTCATTATTTTGCATATTTCATACCCAGACACCAGCATTAACTAAGAATAGTTGTAAATCCATATTACTAAAGTATTTGCAACATACTATATTCTGTGGAAAGTGATAACAGTAATAAAAATGTGATAAAAGAAACCTACTCGGTATGTGTAACGAGTCATTTTCTCCTTATAATTAATGTTTGCAATAATAATTATGTTAGATACTGAACATAAATTATGTACTTCAGTTAGGATTAATTGGGTTGAGGACGAATGAATTACACATTGTAATGCAGGGCAGGAGAGCAAATTGATGGATACATGTCTAGAATGAAAAAAAAAAAATCGCAAATTTATGGTGAGTGGACTGTCGAGTCAAACGAATCCTCCTTATGTTTTCAAAGGAGAGACTAATGTGGGATGGGGGGGGGGGGGGGGGGGGGGGTGGGGGGGGGGGGGGGGGGGGGGGGGGGGGGGGGGGGGGGGGGGAGGGGGGGGGGGGGGGGGGGGGAGGGGTGTCAAAGAATGATCGAGAAGGATGAGTCTTGTTTTGGATTCCAGGGTGCGGATGAATGCATCAAGTTAAAAGTTGACCTCTGAACTAGATTTGGCTGTGATTTCTTTGATAAAACCTGGCAACCAAGCAGTTTTAAAATGTTGGTCAATGCTGGACGTGTTTTATTTATTCAGCGTGGAAGACTGTCATTTTCAAGCTATCGCCGTGGAACTGTTTATGTGTATTATATTTTGTAAAGGTAATTATGCACCAGTCAACATAGAAGATTGTCGACACCAGATCCAAAACCAGGTCTGTTTCAAAATTACAGTAAGATAACTGAACTACCCAAGGCAGCCTAAATTGTTTGGTAACATCGTGACAAAAAGAAACTTTGTAACAGCGGGGACCTTGTGGGAAAAGAGGGAGTCCAAGAGAGAAAATGATGAGCAGTTTAGCGTTGTGGCATGCACAAACGTATGTCCAAGAGACATAGGATACAATTATCCATATATTAACATTTTACGCTGCAGCTACATGTGACCGAGTCAGCGATAGCAGCACTGGGCGCTTTGGGCTGACGGTATCTTGTTCTGAGTCTTAAATAATGTCAAGTCTGGTCTGTATTTTGTCTTCTTTTAATTTCATCATCATAGTGAAAAATATATACACACCAGATTAAATTGCATTGCTTCGCCCGGGGTAATTAAATAAAATGTTATTGTCCCGTCCTCTACATCGTCTTTGTCTCCACCGCTGCCGTTTTCGTAATAAAAACTATATGTACAACAGGAACCTTTCGTCTTTAATTTTTCTCTTGGACGCCGTCGTTTTCTTGACCATAAATTTCCTATTTCATTGCATATTTAGAGACTTCCTGTTCGTCTCTTCAGATAAGTGTATGTAGAAAGTAATGTTTTCTACAGGTTAAGGTAGTTAGCCCTGAGTCACCGCCAGGGTGGAGTGGAAGAAGCCCAAAATGAGGGTTATTACCTCAAGTGTTTCCTAACTACGGTATTAGGCTAAAGATAGCATAAGTGGGGATTTACCTGAGAACACGAAGACTCGCGAAAGCATGCGGTATTTGATCAGTGCAAGTATGACAGCACGAAGAACCCAGAACGAGGGTTTGCTGGACGAGACAAAGGTCTTGTCAGTCGGTGTTTAGCAGCCAGAGTGAAACGTTGTGTTCGAGAGGAGCGTGAATGTATCATGGTATTCTTTGTTTGTTGTTTTAGTATCCAGAAGCCTTGAGTTGTTAACCCTTGGGATCGGTATTATGGATATCGCAACATTTCGGTGTTGATTCCATTGTAAATACCGTAAATCTGGGAGAAAATGTGGTTTTTCTGCCTACCCCCGGGGTTAACCCGGACCAGAAGGAGTTCGTCACACGGTCTCCGCGCAACCCGTTTTAGCCAACTACGCTAGAGAGCCGGGCAATGTATCATGGTATAATTGAAAAGTGGAAGAAAGTTTGGATTTACGAGATGACAGCCTAGCCAGAGTTTAATCAAGAAGACACCCAACCTGATAGTGAAACTTAACTGCCAGCTGTCGGAGATGCCTGCTCGGCGACTGTGTTGGTAACATAACGATTGCACGGTAACGAACGCATCTCTGATATGTATGATATAGGAGCATTTCTCTGAATCTTTGACTATTCTAGAGAGTAAATGTAAAAGGTAAAGTCAGCAGATGCGAACCAGAGTCATTGCAAATGAAATAAACCGTAGGTGCTCTGCCACCAGTACGCACAGCTTATAAGAAACTGCCCGCCTATGTCGCCGTCCGCAGCGACGTTACTCTATTCACCCCAGAGTGTCAACTCTGGTACCCATTTCCTAGAAGCTAGGTGAACCCTGGGAACCGCCCAGTTTCGAACACTAACCGTGTCTGCAGCGAGTCGCCGCTGGATTTGAAAACGAGCCTCCTATCGACTACGCTAACGCGGCTCCCTCTTTTAGAGAGTAGAAGAAAGTGACTGGAACAGGCTGTCTTTTGGATTGAACAAATGTTATGAACTGTGATGCTGTCTCTTTATTATCATCTGTGTGCGTAAACTCGTCATCTATGTGAGAAAAACCATAACAGCTTAGACAACAACTAGCACACCGAAGACACAACTTTGCAAAGCTCCTAAAACAGTGCTTTCCATAGTGGATGCTACCACACCCTTTGGGGTACTGGGACAGCCGAGGGGGCAGTAGAGACACCTATGGAATCACTCGGTCCATGAGGCTTCTGTCACTCTATCCTGAGCTGGGATAAAAATGTTTTTCTTGTTCTCTACGTAATCTAGGTCTCCATCGTTGCTGTATGTTTAGTCATTGCGCCTGGCGCCGATCAACTGCTCCGCATAGCGAAAGAAAGGTGTTTAACTAATTTAAAAGGACGTAGGAAACAATTAAGTTACTCAATGTATATAACTCCAGCATTTGTTAACGTTTGGTGATTGTGGCGTTAATTATTAGAACCGCGTAGACACACTCGTCGCAAATAGCACTGCCAAACAATGACAATAGACTGAAATGTACATACAGATAGACGCATTTATTTTCATTTTTGTTTTGTATATAAAAGAGTGCAGTAGAGTAGCGCAAACACGTTATGAATCTGCAAACCAAGTTGTCAATCGTGTCATCCTCTTACAGGATGCCATTTGTCGTTATTTTAAAGCCCCACCCTGGCTCTTGCCCGGGTTCGCAATATAGCCCGGCCATAAATATGGTCTAATAGCTGAACGCGGTTTCTAGGACCTCTCCACGGGTGATCCTCATCCACATGGTGGCACTATGTATCATTAGGTGTTTAGCGCTAATGTGATGACGTAGTGGGGTAAAATCTACTACTACTACAAACCAAGAATACAACAATCACCTTTAAGAGATCCTTAAAAATAACCGAGATCTTAACGATAGAGCGTGCCAGAATGTTTTAAACCCGTCAGAACCCCCGTCCCTCCCTGAAATAGCACTAGCTTCTCTAAAAATATTTACATGGGTAGCTGCGGTCGGCTTTTTCAGAAACAGCTTTGAATTCTACAACATGGTTCGCGAGAAAAAGTTAGGAGAAACAAAACAATGTATATATATATATTTATTCAGACTTACATTCCTGGCAGCGCAGACTTAGAATCTTCCTCCTGATACCTAGGAATAATCTTCTTATCAATGACCTCGGCATAGGCGTAAATAATATGGGTGCATATATTAGGATTGATATCTTCAGGCAAGAATTTCGCAGGTATTTGTCTGTATCTAGACCAGTTGGTCACATAACAGACAAGGCGATTTGAACCTGGTTTTGTAGACAAGATAAATCAACTATAATACTAAGTATGCGAATTTGATAATTATGTTAATTGCTGGTCTGTTCAACATGTTACTTTGTAATCTCTGAATGTCTGCAAATGTGTTGATTTTAAAGGGAACACAATGTAATGTAAGGGTCTTATATTACGTCACACATCGGCTTTGTGGTAGCAGATCCATATTTTTATTGATAAATCGGCACTGAATTAGTGATGTGGTAAAGATCACGCACGCCAGCTAGTATTACTAGTAACACAATAATTATCATTTTCCGCCCTCATAGCGACTAAAAAATATGAAACGTGCTGTTAATCAAGGAACCCTGCTGCGAGCTCCAAACGCTGTTGTGAAATAAGTAAAGGATCCTTTTCCACGCCTTTAGGCGTATAGGGCACACAGGGCTAGATCTAAATTTTATAGACCAATCGGCACAAGATGTGTGACGTGGTCTGCATCACGCTGACCGCCTTTACCTACCGGGGCTGCATCCGGTATCCACTCAAGGCTGGGTCCACCTAGGAGGAAAAACTAAATCATTCATTGGCACCTGTCCGTCTTTCCAGACGATGGTGTTATTTTGCGCTATGATGAGGCATGAGACTCACAGCCTATGGCGATGGCGAGTGTGACTAGCAAGACCCACCCGTGTCAAGAGAAGTCTTCCACAATGATAGCATGGGATTTCAGGACCATTGTTAACAACATTTGTGTTTAATCCGTTTCTTTTCAGACGCTCAGCTCTCATCCTTTCTGCAATAATTTCTTGTTCAGTCTCATTCCCTTTCTGATATGCCCTGTCCACACAACACAGTCCATGGCATTTGGTTCCCACGAGTCTGTCTCAATACCTGTATCATTCATGTCCACACATCTTTATAACGTAGTAGAAGTCAGCCTCGACATCTTCTTCCTGTCTTTAATTCACCACAAAGGATGTCCTTAGGGACTCTGCCATCCTCCATTCTCAAGGTGTGACCCAGCCACCTAAGCCTTCGTAGACTGAGCATGGAAAAGACTGTTGTAATACCTGCTCTTTCCAGTACCTCAGTGTTTGTGATTTTGTCCTGCCACTTAATGCCAAGTATTCTTCTTAGGCATCGCATGTGAAAGCTATGGGAAAGTTTCTGGTCTATATCAACGACCTAAATGCTGAACAACCACATGGTAATAATGCTGCAAAGCATGCTGACGACTCGGTACTATGGTGCACAAATAATCATGCAAGAGTAGCCACTAGACTACTGCAAAGACCCGCGGATGCAATGGATGCACGGGCTGATAAATGGTGTGTCAGCATTACCAAAGATAAGTGTAATACCATCATCTTCAACTCTCCCCAAAACAAAAATCATACGTCATTTAGATAAATGGAATGCCATTAAGAGAGGATAAGGAGCCCGCATACCTCGGATTAACGTTTGACGATACGTTAACATGGAAAAAACACATCAATAAGACAGCAACCAAAGCTAAAAGGAAGATAGCTACCCTAATAAAACTAGATGGAACAGCTTAAGTTGCAAAAAGGAAAATACTTAGGAAAGTTTATCAACCAAGTGAGTGTGTGTTTTGGTGAGTGCGTTAGCGTATCCGTCTGTGAGTGTGTGGGTGGTGTGTGTATGTTAGTGTAAGTGGATGTGTGCTCTTCGCAATAGTTCCAAGAAGAACAAAGACGCGATATTGTCTTTTCCTTTTTCTTTTCTCACCCTCCTCCTTCTTATATATTGTCGTTTACAGCTAGGCTGAGATATCTGCCCCATTCGATAGCTCAACATGCTTATTAAAATGCAGAGCATCTGCACCCCCTCGCCTCAGAGATCAGAGAGTGAGGCAGTACATGCATCAGGTACGCATAAAAAACAAATGTACAAACTGGAAAAAAACTGGACAAACACAAAAGGAAGAAATTAAAAGTAAAGCAGTTGCATGACAACCTTACCCAAATCGTTTTCTGAACTTGGTCTGACCGGAAACTTAGTTGTGTAGATCGGACCCCCTACGTATGTTTCCCACATTTTCCTATGTACGGAACAAGCAAAGAAACAAAATGGCTTTTCTAAAAATAAAAAAATAAAAAAAAACCTTAATGATAAACAAATTGTGCACATACTTGACTCAGTTGCAGAATAAAGAAGTAGATACAAAAAGGCACACCGCTGCGGGATAACAGACAGAAGATAAACGCTACGCAGGTGACGTCTATTGCCAACAACTCTTTCAAATGGATAAAAAGTAAAGGACCTCTTTCCGTGCCTTTAGGCGTATAGGCCATATAAGGCTAAAAGCTATATTTTTGGAGACCAATCAGCACAAGATGGGTGATGTGGTCAGCATCACGCCGGCCGCCCTTACTTCCTGGGACTACACCCGTTACTCACTGAAGGCTATGTCTACCTGGGAGCCAAGGTCATTTTTGAAAAGTCCAGCTCCATCAGGGAGCAATCCCACGACTTTCCGATCCGCGGCGAGCGTCCAGCCGCTCGGCCACGGCGTCTCCCTTCAAAATGGGTCCTAGTATCTAAACAGGGAATTACTTCAGCAAAATGGGGCTTACACATACAACTAGCGAGGAACTGGCTATCTTTATTGTATAATTACTGACTGAACGAATGAATGAATGAATGAATGAAAATATCATCTTGAAAGCTTACGTCCAAGAAACAGTGGCATTTTATTACATTAACAGAATGAGCAATGAAATGAATTAATGGTCAAGAAGTATAAAATATTTTGTTTGATGACTCTGATAGAACAAATATCACTTTGTGCGGAGACTAGCATATCTAACGACACACTGATTAACACAATTAGTGAGTAAATGTAGGAAACATTTATTGAGTCAATCAATTAATTAAAGAACGAATGGAACGATCATCTAGACAATTTAGGAAGCAAAGTCTATGGCAGTTTATTAACGATTAAAGAAACAATTTTGATTCAAAAACAGTGACTGGTGCAACTAGCGATTGATCGTTCAACCCGTATAGTGAAATCATTCATGAATGATAAATAAAGAACTGAAAGAAAACTTACGAAGCACATTGCTTTCCGTCATCGAACTTCAAAATTTGTGCAGCTGTGTTGATGAGTGGGTATTTACCTTGACTGCACCCCTGATCACTGAAGTCATCAAGGTCAAGATTCCACATTGTAATGCCTCCGTAAAGTTTTTCTTTCACATAACAAGCCTAAGGGGATATAATAAAAATAAGAACTCAACAGCAGAAGTATGCACAGCAGGAGTTTACCTATCAGCAGCAGGCGGGTTCCCTTTCAACAGCTGTTTCGGCCCATTATCCGTTCTAGACATTCTTGAGGGGTTGGTCGACCTGGGTTATGACGCCAGGCTTCGGACTCCTCGTGCTGAGCGTATCTGACATTTGGACAAGACGAATTCCCCCCCCCCCCCTAAACCCTCTTTAGAGCATAGCGTTGTAACCGTTCGGTCAGACGCTATTCTACATTTTTGTCACTCTCACAAAATAATAATAATAACAACTATTATTAATAAGCACATTCATAATGTTTAAGAAATTGCAGCCCCTCCGTCCCTCTTTAAAATGTGTAGGTTTACTGGGGAATGTATATAGCAGTGGTTTCCTATTGCCTTTCGCCGTATTGTGTATGCCTTGACCCCACCAGCCTGTGTCTTAACCAATTGTCTCGCAGCATAGCAGGTAATGTCAATATATACATATCACTGGTATCGTCTATTTTATAATACGGTCGTAAGAGTTTGACCCTCACAGTTGAAACTGAAATAAGTATCGTGGTTTTCGAATGTAAATGCTACTGACGCATTTTACGAATTAGTTATAAAGAATACAAAACTTACAAATATTATGTAAGAGACAAAATGTACACAACATGCTGGACAGCAGTGGCCTCTATTGGCAGTGGTGAAACGTAGCAAGCTAGCTTGGTGCGGGCACGTTGTGGGGCTTTATTCGATTGCAAATACTGTACTTCAAGGACCAGTCGGGGGTAGTCGAAGAAGAGGAGTGCAAAGAAGAGACTAGAATTAAAACATAAGGAAATCAACAGGACTAAGTAAGTTATCATACACTTATTCATCAAGCAAAAGACAGAGAAGGAGGCTGGGTTTTATGTGCTAGTGTTTCCACCGATACACCTCCACGAACCTAAGGGGTCAAAGGTTATGGTATAAAATAGGTCTGTCACTTAATACCCAATACGCTTGAAGTAAAAAATAATCCGTTAGTAGAATACACTTATTCAGTTTACTAAAGGGCCTCTCGATTGTGTGATCAAAGAATGTCAATACTTTTCCTACTCGTGGTCTATAATACTCTGATTATCTTCTGAGAACATGTCAGTTTAAAACTTAGAATTTCCCCTTATGATTGTATATACAAATACAGTGTTGCCTCAGGCTACGCCATCTTTGGTACGTGCCAAACTTTCAATACGCCCTGTTTAAACGGGAAACTTTTGCTTGGTGTATGAACTGTGTCTGGAATACGACTTGCGTGGTAAAGGGGGGGGGGGGGGGGGGCGCATGGGTAAGTCAAAATAAATCACGACACTTCTCGATAACATTTATCACCGCTCTCATTCATCATGGAAATGAGTACCAGCTAGATTAATGCCAAAAAGCTTTGTACATACGTGCCATATCAACAAAGCGCAAAAAAGCCCCAGTGGCATTATCTGGAATGACAGGACAACGTCACATTTCCAAAATATACTGAAGAGTAGGCAGAACCAAAGTTCTTATGACATATTTTAAAAAATAAAATAAAAACAAAGCCAGCTTCAACCAGACAACTGTAGGAGAAGGATAGAAATTTCCTTAAAAAAATAAAATTAAAATAATTTCCACATGAATCTTATTAAGAATCAGATTCCTGAAGTTACATAGCAAAAGGGACGTTCCAGACAATAACATCTCTTCCTCCTCCTGTCTCAGCACCATTCTAGTAGGCACTCAAATTGTCTTCTCACAATGGGGGTTACATTTTCATTTATTTCATTTTATTGTTTTTAAATGTGTGTTTTTTTTTTTTTTTTTTTGTAGTTTTAAGGAACATGCCCATTATGTCATTGTATATTATGCAAATGACAAAAGGGATTCTTTTTGCTTATGAACAGATTAATCATGATTCATTTCTTTCTTATAAGAAAATTGTGTTTGGTATACCTCGTGTCTGATGTAAGCCCAGCGAATTGGAACAGAACAAGAACATATATTGAGGTTCCATTGTATACTCAAAGTTAAAAATGTTCGTACCTTCTGCATGACACTCCCAACATCCTCGTAGCTAATCCACTGATTACCCCTGACATAGTAGCGACTGTGAGGGATGCGCATAACGCTACCACCTTCCCGGATAAGCGCACACATCTGCATTGTGACGAAACAATAACTAAACGATTAGATGTGTATTAAGAAGGAATTACCGACCAGCCAACCAGCCGACTGATCGACCAGTCGAAAGACAAACTAACATACTAACTTACTAATTAACTACCTAACCAGCCAGGCAACAAATAAACCAACCAGATAAATTGCTGCACACACACCTACCAACACAACTAACTAACTAACTAACTAACTAACTAACTAACTAACTAACTAACTAACTAACTAACTAACTAACTAACTAACTAACTAACTAACTAACTAACTAACTAACTAACTAACTAACTAACTAACTAACTAACTAACTAACTAACCAACCAACCAACTAACTAACTAACTAACTAACTAACTAACTAACTAACTAACTAACTAATTAATTAACTAACTAACTAACTAACTAACTAAACAATAAACCAACTAATTAACTAACTAACTAACTAACTAACTAACTAACTAACTAACTAACTAACTAACTAACTAACTAACTAACTAACTAACTAACTAACTAACTAATTAATTAACTAACTAACTAACTAACTAACTAACTAACTAACTAACTAACTAACTAACTAACTAACTAACTAACTAACTAACTAACTAACTAACTAACTAACTAACTAACTAACTAACTAACTAATTAATTAATTTACTAACTAACTAACTAACTAACCCACCAACAAACTAATTATCAGTCTAATTAAGTAACCTTCTAACTAGCAACTACAGTTCAATTAATTAGATAACACAAATGTCCCCAGGTATGTGGAAGTATCAGGCAGCACAAGCAATCTTTCTGCAAGCAATCTTCTTCTTCCTTCATTTTATGGTCTTTATACTTGGTCGAGAACTGTTTGTCAATGTCTGAGAGGGCAGCATATACAATTTTCTTTGCATCCGGGAGTCAGATTTGAAGGTCGTGGGTTCGCGTCCGAACTGAGCCGGATTATTTTCACAAATGACCTTGGCTCTCAGGTCGACCCAGCCTTGATTGGGTACCAGGTGCAGTTCTGGGAAGCAAAGGCAGCCCGTGTGTTGCTGACCATATCACCCATCGATTCTTCTATAGAATATAGGTCTAGCCTTATATGCCCAGTACGCATTGAATGTAGAATGTTGAATTAAGAATCGACATCATAACACCCAAGACACTCCAATAAGTGCTCCGTCACCATCTTTAGCAGCAAGAGAAGAGTTTTTCTTTAATTCCATTGACACAGTAGCTGTCTTATTAAGGAAAAGGGTCAGTTGCTTGACTTTACGCCACTGTTAGGCAACAAGCCAAATATATATGTGTGTTTGTATATATGTGTGTGTACGCGTGCGCGTGTGTGCGCGTACGTATATCACAGATATGTATTTAAATGTAATATACAATATTTTAAAGCAAGACTGAAATTAGCTTTCAATAGACAGACAAGTAGAGTGACAAGTATAGCGTGCAGCTGGTACCAACCAGTAAATGATCGAGATATCAAAGGCGGTCTGCGTAATGTTAACGAGTTCAGTGCTTAACGGTCAAACTAAATGTACGTCCATCACTACATGCCCAATGACTCCAACACACAACAACTGTTGTTTTCTTTCCTTATAGTCGTACCTTAGAGCCCAGCTCACGTTACCCTAATCCTTTGCCCTTCACCAGGATAGGGATTTGAACATATTATTACCACGTCAGCAAGCAAGCTTCATTTGCTACTTACCTCAAAGTAACTCATTATTCCATTTGTCTCGGTCAGTTTCCCAGGGTTTCCATCACGGGAAGCAGGAAATCCCACTAAATGTGCACCTACATTCATTAGAGTGAACGTTCGACCATAGGTGGGAATGCCAATGTTGATTTTCTCAGAAGGAACTCCGAGAGTCTGGTAATATGAAGCAGCCCAGTTCTGTAACAAAAGTATTCAGAAATTATTTTGACAAAACCAGCGCTGCGTCGATAGACTGAGAATACAGAATTTAACTGCGCATCCATGTTTTGATTGCAAGGTCCCATTTTCGTGGTGAAGGGAGCTGGTTGGGTGAGGGTGGGGGTGGGGATAGAACCACCACCCCATTACAAGCATATTGTAAAAGTTGACTAATTATAGGTGTTTTTTCTTCGGAGTCGGAGCATGTCAGTTTTAGGAGCAACGAACTAATAGTCTGCAAACAAATATGCCAGATCGGTAAAACTGAAGTACACACAAAACACACGTTCTCGAACAAAACTAAAACCCAGAAGTGGATGAACAACCAAAACTTTCCGCCAGAGTTTACACCTGGTGAACGCTAAAAAAAATACTGTGCAGAATTGGTCCTAGAAATGCCTGTAATTATATTGATGGAATCAGTAAAACCACTATAAATAATACTTCAAACATGAATGCCGTGTCCAGTAAATAACACAATTTAGGTAAACGATCAATATGTATTATAAGACGAATATACTGACGACACCAATAGCAAATAAAGCTGACGTAACACTAGAGACAACAGGAATTAAAGTAACAGATCAGTTTGCTTCTTAGGTAATAATTTTGATATCGAAGGAAATACAAAGAAAGGAAAAAAAATTTGGAAGCATTGGCGATCTTTTCAAAACCTGAACAAACTATGGAATTGTAAATTGTATACATTAGACTCTCCTTAAACGAGCACCTCTCACAACGAGTAATTCACATAACGAGCAAAACAAATTGTAAAAGAATGACTTGCTTAACGAGCGACGTTTCGCATAGCGAGTGGCGAGGAGAGGGTAAGTGCCAGATTGTAGGCATGTTACATCAATGTGTGTTTAGCACTCGTTCCAGTAGCATCGTAGTGACTCTTGTGATCACCCAAAATTGTGTTATATTGTGTTATATGTACATGCAAAAAATTATTTGAAATAATTACTAGTAGGATCATTAGGAAATATATTTTTGTGTAAAAAGTTTAATAAAGCCTTGCAAAAATGTCCCCGAAGAAAAAGCCACAAGAAAACAGCCATAAGAGGGTGAAAATAACCATAGAAAAAATCTTCAAGTCATTGAAAAGCGAGAACGAGGTGTAAGCGTTGCTGATCTAGCACGCACATACAATCAGTTTACATCAGCGATTTGCACTGTCTTAAGAACAAGGACAAGATTAAGGAGATAGATGCTTCACAGGGAGTGACAAGAATATCTGCGCAATGGTTACGTATTCTCGACGATGTTAAAAGGTTCCTTCTTATAAAGTTAAATAACCAGCAAGATGACATTATTAACAAGAACATCATTTGTGAGAAGGCGAACATGATTTTCGCCGACCTCGTTAAGAAGACGCAGGGATCATCAACGGCCGAAGAAGAAGAATTTAAAGGGAAGCCGTGGGCGGTTTGAGAAGTTCAAGAGGAGAACCTGCATCCACAGCGTTGTGAGGCACGGTGAAGCAGCAAGCTCCGACACAAAAGCAGCAGAAAACTTCATCGGCGAATTTAAGAAGCTCATATATTCTGAAGGTTACTTGCCGCAACAGGTTTTTAATTGTGACGAAACAGGTCTCTTCTGGAAAAAGATGCCAAAGCGAACGTATATAACAGTAGATGAGAATGCATTGCCCAACCACAAGCTAATGAAAGACCATCTCACATTGCTATTTTGTGCCAATGAAAGCGGCGATTTAAAAATTAAACCGCTGCTTGTTTACCATTCAGGAACTCCACGAGCCTTAAAAAAATACAATATCCAGAAGAGCCGGCTAAATGTGATGTGGAGGTGCAACAGGAAGGCTTGGGTGACACGTGACCTTTTTACTGAGTTTATCAACGATATGTTTGGTCCTTCCTTGAAAAAATATTTTCTTGAGATGAATCTGCCACTCCATGCCTTGCTTGTTATGGATAACGCTCCTGCCTATCCCTCAGGCCTACAAGATTACCTCCCTAAAGAATATTAGTTCATCAAGATCCCGTTTCTGCCTCCCAACACCACTCCGTTTCTCCAGCCCATTGACCAGCAAGTTATTTCTAACTTTAAGAAGCTCTACACTAAAGCACTCTTTGAGCATTTTTTTTTCCAGGTGACTGAAGGGACCAACCTCACTCTCAGAGAATTTTGGAAAAATCACTTCCACATCGTTACCTGCCTCAAGATAATCGACAAGGTGTGGGACGGGGTTACCAAGAGAACCCTAACTTCTGCCTGGAAGAAGCTTTGACCGGAGAGCGTTGTCGAATGTGACTTTGAGGGTTTCGAGACAGTACCTGTGAAATCTGTAGTCAAAGACATTGTGTCTTCAGCCACTATCATAGGATTGGACGTGGATGACAGTGATATCGAAGAGCTTGTGGAAGAGCACAGTCAAGAGCTGACCACTGAAGAGCTTATGGAGTTGCATTGTGTTTCACAGCAAGCAGTTTTGGAGGAACGTTTGTCAGAGGAGGAGGTAAGAGAAAAGCAACAATCTTCTGGCGAAATAAGAGAAACGCTGAAAGCAAGATAAACTGTTGCATCTTACATTTAGAAGCATCACCCTCATGAGGAAGTGGCTATGCGCGCTGCTAATTTTGTTTAATGATAATGCTGTGTCGCATTTTCGCCAAATTTTGAAGCGTCGGCGAAAACAAATGTCTCTGGACATCCTTCTAGTAAAAAATAAATAGGTATGTATCATAATTATTTCGATTTTTTTTCTGCAATTCAAATTCGCATTCCAGGTAGGTTCATTCCGCGGTGGAAGAAAAGATGAAGATGATTTACTCTCCTTAACAATATGAATATAATTTTCTTGCAATAAACTTTATACATAACATTTTGTGAGTATTTTTTCGACATTGAACGCATTATCGTATTTAACATTAATTTATATGAGAAAAATTGTTTTGCATAACGAGTGTTTGGCTTTACAAGTATGATTCTGAAACGAATTATGCTCCTTAAGTTCCACTGTAGCATAAATCCAAGAAGTATTTTCATTGTAATGTTATTTTAGTTTTAACATATGCCTTTGGTGATTGGTAAAAAACTAAAGACATGGAACGAAAGTTAAGTACATTCGAAAAGAAATGCCTGAGTAAAGTGATGAACATAAAAAGTTGATGAATTTAAGAGGAGTAAGGAAATAACAGAAATGTCTCGGCAACCATTTTAAAGACAACGCAAAGAGCACTAAAATGAACACATCCTTAGAGGAAACGATCAGAAAATCACTAAACATGTAATATACTGAGAAATAGAAGTCTTGGGGAGGTGATGAGGCAAACAAAAACAACCTAGAGCGAACTTTGATGAGAGAAACTAGAGGTGCTGGACTTCGTTCCGTCCGTGGTATCGAGCTGATTGCACGGGATAGCAGGGAATGGAGCAATAAACTGCCAGACATATAATGGCACAATAATACAATACATTAATAACTTAATTTGCTATAATGAATATTAGTCGCATAAGATGTGGACACAATACAATATATACCACGTTCAATTCTGACACATTAATATGCTCTCCTGGGATACCGTACAAAGAAGCGCTAGGGCCAATTTTCCCATCTGCAGCTGTGCGCAGATCCACTGTCCTGATGGAGAGAAAATCCGCTAACCTAGAAAGAAAAGTAGAAATAGTTAATTTCAAAATTGAAAAAAAAAAAAAAAAAAAATGACAGCGAGAATATAAGATGCAGTCTAGATCTCATAGCAAAAGTTCATATTTGATCTTCTTCTTCTTGCGCGTTCGTATAAGATGAGTCGGTACAGTGTGTTGTGATTTATCCAACTACTGCGATATCTGCGCTTTATGATACACACAGTCAGTATCAGAGAAGCCCTAATTTATCTGCTAATACTACATGCTTGTAAAGGGGCAATAATCCTTTTTTTTATTCATTTTAAAATTGTAACCCTCTTATTCCAAGTTTCTCTGCAAAGCTGGTATTCATAACCCTGTCTGGTCTAGTGTACGGTCATGCAGTTATTTTCTGTTCTAGTACCCTACTCATTGTCTATGTTTGGCACTGATTACATAAAGTAGGGACAAAGATACTATTAATCATTTGCTGTTTTGCTGGAAGGGAGGCATATGGGAGTCTAAGCAGCGGGCTAACTGGTTGGTGACAGCATTTGCTTTCTGTACTCAGGCTTCTGTCTATCGAGTCTGCCATCCTTCGTAAATATGCTTCCTAGGGGATGATGTGAAGTCTACATCTCACAGCATCTAGATCTCCTACCTGGGGTAGGGACTGTCCTACTACTAGGCGTTTTCACTAGGTGGCGGATGGTGGAATGACCTCTAGATAAAGAGGTTAGCAACGCATATTTTGAATAAGTGGCTATGGACTAAAACAGACAAACGAACGGAGAAACGAACTTTATTTTAAAGGGTAACAGATTGGGCACGTAGGGCCAGTCTTACATTCGGCCCTTCCAGTCAACCAGCTTTAGTACAGCAGTTGTAATTTACTTATAATGCATGTCATGATCATATGATAATACGTATATTATGAAATATTATAGAAAAACACAAAAACATGAGTAGTAAAG
>CAJHNH020008323.1:496790-524290 GCA_905116865.2 Candidula unifasciata | reverse complement strand
TTAGCCCCATCTCTCGGCGGCGAGTTTAACTCGGCGGTTTGTTCCGTTTCTCGAAATTGTCAACAGACACCAATCCTAGTTTTCCCGCGATGTGCTCGTGACCGCTAGTGCGCAATTGACACGTGACTGTGGCTCGTCAGTATATTTTGCGGCCGCCGTCTTTACCGCCCGTTATTCGGAGGATAGCCGAAAAGTCTTGTCTTGATCTTTTTCATACAGCTGCCATCGCTGAATTTGTGGGAGCCAAGATATTTAAAGGTTTAAACTTTATCTTGTTTGTTTTTCTCTCTTTTGTCTGCATGCTGGTGTTTACTTGGTTATTTGGACTATTTACCGTTATAAGACAAGGGAAAAGCATCGCTTGATTATCTCTAGAAAGTCATGCCTCGAAACATAACTAATTCAGATAACGACTTGAATGGGGATTCCGGTGGAATCACCTCGTCCGGTATGGAGAATCGTTCTACAGGTAATACCTAAACCTCATCCGGCTATTGTAGAAAACTGAAAAAGGTAGAAACCTTCTGAAAATTGGTACATGGAATGTCAGAACACTGGTACAAAACTGAAATTTGGACAACATCATGATGGAAATCAAAAGAGTGAACATCAACATATTATGTTTAGTGAAATGCGATAGCCAGGAGCAGGGTAAAAGTATTCAGATCAACACATAATTATTTACTCAGGTGGAACGGAATATAGTAAGGGGGTTGGTATTATTTTTGATCCAAAGGGCTCAAAAAATGTGAACGGATTTTGAACAATATTAGACAGTTTAGTATTAGTAAAACTTCATGGCAGACCGTTTGAAATCAACTTAGTACATATTTATGCCCCAACAGCAGATAGTTCAGAAGAAGATGTTGACACATTTTATGACAAGCTAGACATGGCTGTTGATGAATGCAAAAATTGTGAAATGACAATGGTGCTTGGAAATTTCAGTAGGGAAATAGGAAGGTAAAAAGTGTACTGACTAACAGGTCGCTATGGCCTAGGAGAAAAGAATGTGAAGTTAGCTGCGTATCCTTTACAGGACGTTGCAGAACCAACCCTAACAGTCCCTGGCTGTTGTGCGGTTTTTGCAGGCAAATTGACGTCCAGTAGTTTGCCCTGGCTACTGGACGGTCGGCTTTCTTGATACCACTGTCGAAACCATGGCCCGCAGCTAGGATCGAACCTGGCAACCTGGCATTACGAAGCGTTCGAATGGACTTAGCCACAGAGCCAACACACACAAAAAATGTGAGAGGTGACAGATAATAGCATCGGCTGTCTAAGAAATGTTTGAGATTCTCAACAATAGTAAAAATATGTCCCTTGACATTATTTTACGTGAGTTTTGCTCAAGTACTCTATTTTGAGTTTCTTTGTTCTAAGCATTAGCAGACAGACAGAAAAAAAAAATTAGTTCGTCCGAATCTGTGTCTGTCCATCGGGAAAGACGAGAAATTTTAGTGACTTAACTGTTTGAATTTACAGTAGTCAGTAGCAGAAATACAGATAGAGCTGGAGTCATCAAAATCATGCACTACTGGTTTCAAATCATCGGTTCATCGAGATAACTGATCAATTTATTGCCGTTTTGATGGCGCTTCATTGTCGCTGTTCTCTGATTCCGACGATGAGGACGTCGGACAGGCAAACAGCTTTCTTTGGACACGCCGGTTTCAGCAGTCGATACTGATGGCCTAGTCAAATCTTCTTGTTCACTGTCAGTAGTACATATTTCAAAGTCATCATCGCTATCACTTTTTGACAGAAACTCCATCAATTCTTCATCAACTTTAACAAGTTTTCTTGCCATTTTGTACCAAGTGTACAATAATCCAAAAGCACAAATATATATCAGTGCACAAAATACACAGATCACCGACCACGCTGTCACGGTAAACAAAGCAACGGGATAACGCAAAATGCAGTAAACACGCCTTAAACACACCTAAAAGTACGTGCCAGTCATATGTAAATGGGTCAGTTTAATCTAAATATAGCTAATGTATATTGCCCTTCAGCCAATAAAATACGAGGTAACAGAAATCTGTAAGAAAAGTCCAAAAACGGCTTAGGACGTCCATAGCACTGGGGGTCAAGAAAAAAAAAAATAACATCCAAAGACGGGCGTAGCAGCGTACGGGAAATCGGGAAAAGACGTCCATAGCAGCGAAAGGGTTAAGCAGGTATGGGGAAACCTGATTGCGGTGATGTTGAAACCACGACAAACTAACTAACTAACTAAGACTATACAAAAATATATGAGTTTGTGAAACATGAAAATGTAATCCAACTGGTATAAAAACTAAACATTGTTTGAAAAGATCTGCGAATAAAAACGAATATGTATTGACAGCAAACAGAAACTGAAAGAATAAGCAACTGTTTAGTTACATTTTAGTACATAAAGAGAGGAGTACAAGTATATGTACTGTCACCTAATTTATTTTCAGTATATAGTGCATATAAAATGAGATCTCTAATTGATTTGCCCGAAATTGTGGTTGGTGGGTATAATATAAACAATGTATGTTATGCTGATGGCACAGTCTTCATAGCAACAAGTCAGAAAGAACTAGAGAAAATGATAAACATTGTGGTGGTAGACAGTGGAAGAATGGGCCATAGTTTGGATAATGGAAAGACAGAAGTAATGGTGGTATCAACGAAAAGAATTAATCCTAAATGTGTAATAAAAGTAAGTGGTGTTACATTGGGACAAGTACAGCAGTCTGGACACATGGACAACATCAGATGGAAGATGCATTACTGAGATAAGAAACAGATAGACAAAAACTACAATTTATTAAATGAAGAAAATCTCTTGCAATATATCTCTATCATTGAAGGTTAGAACAAGAATTCTTTCTTGCTACATACATCTAGTTTTAACACATGGCTGTGAGTCCTAGACAATAGATTGGCAGGCCAAAAAATTTCTTGAGGCCTCAGAGATGTGGTTTTACAGGAGAATGCTGAAAATACCTTGGACTGCTAAAAAGAGCAACCAAGAGGTTTTGAAAGAGGCGGGAGCCCGTAGAAACTTATCATAAACATCAGAAAGAGACAGTCATAATTTTTCGGCCATGTTATGAGAAGAGAGAAAATGGAACATGTTTTGACCACTCGAATAAAGGGATAGAGGAAAACAATGAGAGAAGATTCTTGACAGTGTTGTTGCATGGCATGGAGGTGTGTCAGCACACGAACTGATACGTGCTGTAGGAGATCGCGGATTGTGGAGAGGCATGATCGCCCTCGCCAGTCGACAAGGCACTTAATGTTGATGATGATGATACTGATAATGATGATGAGGATGATGATAATGATGATGATGACGATTATGGGATCATGTAATAGGTTAACGAACGCAGAATGACGGGTGGGCAATTTAATAGGGTAACCAACCAACACTGGGGGTATTCTAATTGGGAACTAACATGGCTGCAATCTAATAAGAAACCAAACTCACACGCGGGGGGAAAAGGGGGTGGGGAAAGGGGGTTAATAAGGGAAACAAACCTACACTAGGAGCATAAATAAACATAAGGGGAACAAGCTTGTAAGGAAACCAACCCACGTTGGGTCCAATCTAATAGGGAAAACCAACCCACGTTGGGTCCAATCTCATAGGGAAACGAACCTACAGTGGGCAATCTGATAAGGAAATTAAACCAAAAAATTTGGGGGGGGGGGGGGGGGGGGGGGTGAAGGAGGGTCCTAATTGGGAAACGTACCCACACTTGGGAAATCTAACAGTTTCTTCACATTTAAGTTAGATCGCAACGGTTCTCTGCACACAGCCTGTTAAAAATCCATGACGTTAATGAATGTTGTTTTCACTAAAGAAGAACATCATATGTAGTTTCTTGAAAAAAATTTTTACGATATATATTTGTATCATGAAACAGTCTTTTTAGATTGTTGGAAGGTTTACTTTTATTAGTTTCAAGAAGTAATGCACACAATAACAGATTAAACAGTGCGTCAAAGAAAAATTACGTCATTTCATGATTTTCACGTGCAAAGTCGTACTCCTAATGACCTCCGGCTAAAATAAAACGTCGGTTAAGGTTGTTTAGTCAAATACGTATACAAAAATTAGTGTTGAGTTGTTGTGTCTTTTAGGTAGCTAATAAAAGCTGACATAGACATCAATTTCAAAATGAAAATGAGATGCAAATTTATAACTATGCAGAAGATTACCGTTTTGTTGTGCCAGCACTTCCTCAGGAAATCTAAGATGGGACATTTTTATTATTTTTTATATAGTGATTTTCACGACCGACAGAAACGAACACGATGGGCGCTTGGTCTGGATAGAGCTTCATATAGCCGTTGGATTAGACAGGATACAGAGTACACTCATGTTGAGCAAGGAAGGAAAATGAAAATTGACGACTTTGATGTAGATTTCATTAGACGTGAGATCTTAAAAGTTTTAGCAACAAATCAACTTGTTATTCTCCGAAAACTGAAATTAACATTGAAATTACAATCCATTATTGACATTTCAAAAAGTAGTCTGTAGAAAATTGTGTGTTCACTTTTATGAAAACTGTAGGTAGAAGGAATATTATTTGTGAAAAGCCACATTTGGTTGCTAGTCGAAGCAAATAACTGAGGCAGATCCGTGAGAGACGGATGCAAGGCTATGATATTTTATATTTGTACGAATCCTTGTTATTGCTCACCATACCTTTGATAAAGAATGGCAGTCAGTAAACGGTGAATAGTAAAGGAAAATTACAAGCATCAAAGGCCAGCGCAATGCGCGATCAAGTGAAAACGGCCTTATCCATGATGCTGGACTTATTTCCCAATCACAATGTAGGAACGGTAGGGACCACTATACTGAAATGAATGGACATTTTCAGCAACTAGAAGGAGAATGATCTTCTTCCAATTCTGGATAGACCATCGTGTCTAGTAATCGATAATGGCGCCTATCCTAATGCCGTATCAGAGGAAGTCAAAGTACCAACGACATCAAATACAAACGATCAAATAAGGACATAGTTAGTTTGCTAACGAAAAAGTCAACTTTGACGACACATATTTAAAGGCGGAGTTGTTGCAGCTTGTGAGGAAACAAATAAGACAAAGGTGTATCAAGTTGACAAAATAATTAATGAATACGGCCAAACTTATTTGCAACTCCTTGCATATCATTAACACCTCAACCCGTTAGAGCTTTTGTGGGCTAAAGTTTAAAAAAAAAAAGTTGCCGAAAAACAGTACATTTAAAATGTATGATGTTATAGTTCTGACATGTGAGTCCTTCTAAAAAATAGACATTCATTTCTGGATAAAGTGTGTTGAGTATGTGCCAAGAGAGAAGGACGAGTACTGGATCCGAGATGGATTACAATTGTCGAAAGCAGAATCCAGCTGCTGTCAATGCCGAAGTATGCGCGCTTATCGGTGACAAATCAGATGAGACAGATATAGTGATCTTCACAGACGGGTCCGTTATACGAGGACATAAGAGTGCATGGGCATTTACAGCTCGCTTTTCATGCAGAATACTTCAGGAAGCCAGGAGTGCCTTCTCCATGACCACCAGCAGAATGACGATGGAGGTGATGGCGGTGACACAGGCTTTCATGTGGCTGAGATCACAGGACTATTCCCGCCTGTGTGTGTGTGCTGAGTGATTCGTTGAGCATGATCCGGCGGGTTGAGGCAGGCTGGTCACGCAGACAGTGGTTTGAGTCATTGCAAAAATTCTCCTGTTTGTACAGTTACTTTCATATTCTTTCCAAGGCAAGCAGACGTTGCTGGTAATGAGAGAGCTGATAGACTGGCAGGTGCTGCATTAATTTAGGATGGTCGGCCCATGGATCACGCAGACATTGTCATTGCCCTTAGAGAGATAGGATTTTCTGAGAATTTTGGAAGAAACGTGTCCATATCACTCCTAAGAATAAGCGAATTGGGAGTAAAGATCGGCACAGCCAAACACGAGAAGCACACCGGACGCACACAAAGTATTTTTAACCAACATAGGACTTGTACTATTAACCGCACGACACTGATGAATATGTTGAGAGGTGAATCAGAGCGCCTATGGATGTGTCCGGAGTACTGTGAAGATAATCTAACTCATAACGCATAATTCATAACTCAACTCATAACTCATAACTCATCCAAATGTGTCAGCCATAATACAATATGCTGTTCAGTTAAGATACGCCGTGGGGTCTAATCGTGACTGAAGGGGATACTAACTATTGTATATTGGGGACATGTTTACAACTGAACAAGGCAGACAGACTGGCTGGTGGTTGGTTGATAAATGACAAGGCAGATGTAGTCAAGGCCTTTTCGGAACATGTAATGAAGGAAGAAGAGAAAATAGATTATCATGACCTGGAGAGAATGATTCACCTGGGTTTGATCAGAGGGCCTGGCCGGCACACTACACTCAGAGCAATAGCAAGATGGACACATACTCATACTGCCTCCAGTAGCATTAGTATTGTAACCCTGCGCTGGCTGCTTAAGATGGGGACAGAGCGCATGTGGAAATACACCGAGTGTTGTGATGTCTTTCTTGACTCAGCTCTACTCAACTCAGGTGAAAATAAATGACAACAAATAAATTTACTTCACCTATCAATGTATAATATGCCCGTGTTGCTAGCGTAGTTGCTTAAACCTGACTTTGCGGCGACCGGGTGACGAACTCCTTGTGGTCCGGGTTCACGCTCTGGGATAGGCAGAAAAGCCACATTTCTCCCACATTTACTGTACAGTGGTTCCCCCCCAAAAAAAAATCTAAGAAATTGTCTGGTATTCAGCATTCTTAGTATCTTTGGACTAAAGAATAACATTTTTTTTTCCTTTGCGTCATGGATATTCTAAGGTTGCATGCAAAACATCGTTGCGATCTAGCAGGCAGTTTGTGAGCAAATGGCTTGCAAGTGTGTTCATGAGAAGTTGAAGGAACTATAATAGAAGCTTTCTAGTCATATGTTATGTACATTTTGCACTTCTTGTCCTAAGTTCAACTGCAGTCAACCACACGTATTTAGGTCAGGGAATTAAGAGTATACTTTCAGAAATCCATATCTGTGAGGCCCCAAAGAAATGTCTACTGGTTGTTTAGGACGCAAGTTATACAATGTTAAACATTGTCTGGAAAGAAGGCGAAGTGCTGACAACAATAGTATATATATATATATATATGAATAAGAACATACCAGTTGCTAACTTACTTAGCCATCTCAGCGACATCATAGCCTGCATCTATTAGCTTCTTGCGGGCAGTGGTTGTCACGGCTAAGGTTAACATAGGATTTGATGTAGACTTTGCTTCTTCTTCAAATTCACTTTTAATTTTCTAGACCAGACAACAATAGATGCATACCATTAGAGTACCTTTGAATTAACAGTAATTTTGCATTCACACACACTCACTCACACTCACACATAAGCAAGCACACCCTCATGCACGCGCGCACACACACACTCACACAACACACACAAACATACACACATATTCACAAAGTTTGGACAGTTGACAGGCTTCGGGTTGACAAGAGGAGCATGAAAACAGCTCACTCACAAAAACAGTGTTCACTTTTTACTTATTTAACAATCAGCGGACTTTTCGTTGTTTATCACTTGCAAGAACCAAGCCAGTAATAAGAAGTCCTGCCACCTTGAAAAGAATGAGGGCTATAGCGGTTTCTATTGATGAAGTTGGTAGACAGCTTGCAATGACACACTCTACTACCCAAAGAATTTTGGAAACATTTCAGGCCACAGGAATTTAAAACACATACACCAATCAACACATGCCAACAAATGTGGTTTGAAAGAACGTTTAAGTAGCAAGGTAGCCGAGCTAGCAAACTGAGCCTATCAGCTCAAGGTATATGATGAGATTCCGCTTCGAAAAAGATTTTAAGAAAACTAGACATGGGGACAGCTATCAATATCTAGGCTCGATAATCAAAACATTGGAGATTATTCAGCCTAGGTTTAAAGGAGGATGGCTATCGAAATGCAAAGACTGATCAGTATTTAAAAATAATTGTCTAAGCACCATAGAGCACAGCAGAATCAAATTTTTGGGATCACGTATCCCTGCCGTAGCAATATGCGGGTGGGAGTCGTAGACAATCTCGCAATTATAAAGGAAGAAAAATAAGGACATTCGAGCTGTAATGCAACCGACAGATTCGAAGTATACCATAGGCCAACAGAAGAAAAAAAAATACAAAGTCCTGAGAGATCTAAATAGCAATGACAATTGACCCATAAACACGATCTTTTCTCATAACCATTTTTCAAATTCCACTTTGGATTTGAAAGAACAACAACGGAGGGTATTGTCACGGGGAAAAGGGGACAGGGCCGACAAGTACAAAAATTGACCCAGGACCTAAGAAAAGTTTTGGGTAGAAAAGTGCATGGGGTTGGAGAGCTGGCCAGGGACGGTTCAATTCAGGGGTATTGTAATGGGAGCTACGTTCTCTAGGGCGCCATGATGAACACCAGGATGGAAAAAAACGAAAACATAAAGATGGCTGACTTGACATTACCGACTAAATGCGTCGATTGGAAGGGTAATCTCCACACAAACGATAACTATCTCCTCTTCCTCACTTATCGACACCAGCCTAACAGTCACTCGACTCTCTTCAACAACGTTGGATTTGCATTTATATAATCTATTTGCTTTAATATTGTCTAGTTTAGCATTTTACTGAGGAAATTGGGAATGTAAAAGAGAGTTGCTAGGTGAAATAAAAAAGAGACAAGTGAAATATTTTGGCCACATTAAAACACATAACAGCATTGTAAAGATCATCCTAGAGGGAAAGGTTCAAGGTAGGTGAGCAAAAGGCAGACAGCGTTACAAGTGGGAGGATAACATCAAGAGATGGACGAACAGCAGTATGAGTGAGTGTACATCAAGGGCAAGAGACAGGGCTTGTTGGAGATCCATTGCAGCCAACCTTCATTGTGGAGACGGCACCTGATTGATTGATTGAGTTTAGCATTTAGCAGCGTTTACATTATTTTATTCAACCCTGACATTGTCTAATATGCCAGTAACAATACGATTGTGTTTTCATGAGAATAGGTTATTCAAGCTCCCTTTATTTCTTATGGGAGATGTCATCTGGTACACTTTCTGCTCGGTATACGTCCAAAGACGGGTTGAGGACGCATACCGAGTTAAAGTAGAGGATCATTTTCCTCGCATTGTGCATATAGACTAGACCTACATTTAATAGACCTATCGGCACCTAGAGGGTGATGTGGTTAGCCTCAAGTCGGCTGCATTTACTTTCCAGGACTTTACCTGGTTCCCCAACAAAATTGTTAAATTAAAATTATTATGTCACTTTGAAAAAATTATTTACACAAAAAAAAAGTGTATTCGTGACTGTGTAGGGGGTAATAAAAAGCACCCTTGAAAATTTTCTTATAAATGGGCTGTCAACCCCTTTTCCTAAAAGAGCCTGGGTGGGTGTAGGAGTCTCGTTCCCTAGGCATTTGAACCACTTATGTGTCTGGGTCCACAAGGTTAGGCCCAACACGAGGAACTCAGCATATTGCTATCTACTTTCTCTCATAACTTCTGATACCAGTAGCCGTTATGTAAAGCTATTTATAGAAGGTTGAATGGGCTCGTCGTCATCTTCATGGTACGATTACACTGTTAGGTCACTAGTTGTGGCCTGGTCAGTTCCCTTCATCTATAGCGGTCAGATACAATGGACGATATTTGTAAATATGTGGGTAATCAATCCAATCGCCCTAAATTATGTACCTAGGTCTTTCTAGATCTTTTACTAATATCGACTCCTCTACCGAGTCTTCTAGTGATTACCGCTCTTGGGGAAACCGGATACACTTTCTTGCATGACCGTACAACTGAATTTACTTCTTTCACTTTTGTAAAACGAGATGTAACAAACTACAAGAAAACAGCAGGGTACGAGTCAAAAAGAAGACCGAGAAAGACACGGGTAAAGGGAGAAAAAGGTAAAATACAGAACGGCACTATGGCATTAACACTAACTACGCTATTAGCAAAAGACAAGAAACTATATATAACTCCTTCTGCGACGCTTACCGACAGTTGGACAAAACAGAAAAAAAAAAAAAAACCGAGATGAAAAGTTGCCAGTACTATCTACTACCATACCCGCAACAGTTCTTGAAACTTTTCTCCAACGGACTTTGTGGTATTGTTGGCAATGTTGAACCATTCCAATGTTATACCATCCAGTTGTTTGGAACGAACATAGATTACGACATTTTGAGCGAACGTCCGCCTAGCGACATCATTTTCTGCTGCATCAAAGAAACTTTCTAGTAACCCCAACTCATGCCCGACAGACAGAAGAATCTGCAGCTTTGGATTAGTGCTCTTTAATGCGAAGAGATCCTTGTGCCTGCAAAAGTGAAAATTTAGCATATAATTAAAAGAACCTGGAAAGAAGATTTAAAAAATCCAAAGATTACCCTTATCAAGCCCTTGTCACATAGGGAGTGCTATAAAAGTTAAAACTTAGTTGCCTATGGTTTTGCAGGGTGTTGCAGAACCAATCCTAGCATTTTGTAAGCAGCTGTGGTTTTTCTTGTCAAATACACATTTAGCGATAGCCAATGCCAACTGAACGGCAAGCTCTCAATGCCACTGTCGAAACTAACGCGAGACAGTTGGTGCCAAAGCATATGCAGCTGGAATTAAAGCTCTGGCATAACGAAGAGCGTTCCCAGCCCCTCAGCCAAAAGCCCCCGATTGATATATTATTATATGGCTCTCAGCGAATAACACGGTGAATATCACGCTAGCATCCTGTAATCTCTAAAGGATTTTGCTGCAACCATTTTAAGCGTACCTGATATAATAATCTGTCAACATCAACCACCCACACTGTCCTTCAGTTAACTCGTAACTGCTTTGTCCAGCTCCAGTAAAACTGTTCTTTATGTATATACGGTTGGAGGGGGTTAACGAGAATTGTAGATGTCTGATTCTCATCAGTTAGATGTTTATCCTACAGAATGCAAATGTAGAGGGGCAACGTAAAAAAAAAGAAAATCTGTTCCCCTGGAGCTAATTATTGATCTGGTCTAGGTCATATACTTCTGTTCTAGTAGCTTCATTTGCTCTTTCAGTACTAGTCTGTAATTTATGATCCATTCTTATGGGGCAGCAGATCCTTAGTTTACTTAGGTCAACGTCTTATAATCAACATAATCCTTTCATCGCTATGTCTTTAATTCAGGAGAGACTCATTTAGCCAATGTCTTTACACAGAACATGTTTCTAGTGTGTGACCAGATCATGTGATAAGTTCAGGACCAGGTCTTTAGTGCAAGATCTAGAACTAAACTATAGTCAGTTAATCGACAAATTATCCTCATTCAGTTCATAAGTGCTCGGAATGCCCCCTTAGTAAATCCCGGTGCTTGTAGCGGCTGACAACACCAGTTCTGTATTGGTGTCATATTCTTCTTTGGATTTCTGAATAGTGCTTTCGTCTGGCCTCACCTCTTTAAATGTGGTTTTCTTGCAGTGTGATCCTGCTTGCAGATTCGCTTATTTCTCGCAAACGTCTTACTTCTCGTAAAGAATATGTGACAGGTCAACGGCTTCTCTACCCTTCATATTAGCTTTACCTGCAAGCTGATCAGTTTGCTCATTTTCTTGCATGCCTGTGTGCCGTGGTACAAACATGAAACTCACAGGTATCAGCCTCGCCCGCTTTATAGACTAAACCCACCGTCTTTGGATACAACCCATTTCCATTTCCCTGACCATATTCATTGAGTCCAGAGAAAAGCTCTGTGTCTCCAGTCATGGTTTGCTTCTGTCACGGAAATAACCTCAATAGTTAGACTACTTATGGTTGAGGCAACATCCCCAGAATCTTGCTGGAATCATGTCGTAATGAGATTGCTCAGCACTTTACCAAAGAAAATCCCACGAAATATCCATTACTGACTTTTGTGAAGAAAGTAAACACAGAACACAAACTGCAGTCTTCGCTAATGCAAATATCAATCACTCGCAGTAAATGCACAGGGCAGCAGCCAAACTTGCCAACACAATCAGTCACTGAGATGAAATGCAGTTCATCTATAGACGCAACAGTTACAAAAAAAATCAACAGTTGCACACGCAATTATCTGCATAAGGCACCAAGCATTCTCTGGCAACAGAACCATTTACATTTTCTGAAACTGCATTTCACAAGACAGACTACGTTGAACATAGTCAAAAAAGCATTCCAAACGAAAATCCCAGCGATCTGTGTCGCGCCATGCACTGGACTTAGCAGCGGGATGATGGAACTGTGTCCTTTTAGTCAACATATGGAGGAAATTTAACATCTTACTTTTGTCAGAGAAAAATTCTTGCAACCACTAAAACAGTCAACTAACTTATCCACGAGATTGCCGTGATGTGTGTATCGTTCCGGATAGTCCCGGTTACATCATAATGAGCGGGCCATTTAATAGCTACGATAGTGCGTGCAGCTGCATGACATTAGCACGCTGACCTGAAGTTCTGTGGTTTGAATGCGTATAGAGTAGGATTTGTTTTAGCCGACTCGGCTCGTCGGTTTGAACAGTTTAAATTATCACTTTGCTTGCTAAGTGTAGAAAGGAACAAGTTTCACGTCAATTTCGTAACAGATCTATATTTCCTATAGTTGAGGCTGTCAAAAGAAGATAAAGCTCTAGTGGTGGTGATAGTAGCAGTAGTGTTTATATCAGCAGTAACGAAAACAATTAAAATTAGAAGTAGGGAAACAAATAACAGTACAAACCAGTTATCAGTAGAGATTATTCGTCCACAATTGTTTCGGCCCCTAAACAATCTCGGAAGGTGAGCCGAACTGGGTCATGTAGCGAGGCCCCGATTTTTCTCTGCTGTACTTCATCGGACTCGATAGGGACAAGACGATAAAGTGACTTTGCAAGAGTGCTGTGAGATTGGTGTTTTATTAATGCAGCGGTAGTAAATTAGATCACTTACTACCTTCACTACCAGGGTGACAAGCTAACGGCTGGTTCATCAGACGATTGTTAGACTTTGGAATTTGGCAGAGAGACACCTGCAAACATTTGTCAGACACTTTGGCTTTTATGGGGTAAGACATTTTTTTTTTTTTCCGCTAGGGACTCGGACTAGTCTACCGAGGCTCATCCCCCTCGACGTTTTGTTGCGTCCAGAGCCAGCTCGAAGCTCTTTTAGCAGCTTCGTCCATTTGTTTCAGTAACCGTTTACGCTCGTTTCCTCGCAAGCCCAGCTCTTTAGCACATTGTAAGCGGATGTAGAGATAAGACCTCTCGTGTCTGCCTCGACGGAGCAGATTTTTACTGCATAGGCTTCGTCTCTCCTCAAACCGGCCATGAGCTCACCGTATTTTTCGAGCTGTACTGGTGATTTTCTTCCATCCGTGACTCGTATGGCACAGACAGATTTATCAGGATGAGCTGCCGTTTTTCCGTAAAGTGCAGAACTATCTATGGCCTTAGGCCGGTCTACGGATAGACTCTGGGTACATCTCGAAACCAGGCAGGTCGATATCATTATTAAAGTAGAAGTGAAGGTTGAGTTAGAAATAGCAGTAACAAAGCTGCTAGTGGTGGCAAAGGTAGTGATAGTAGTAGTAATAGTAACAGTAATAACAGTAGCAGTAGTATTTTTTGCGCTGGTAGTGGTGGCAATTCAAAGCAGCGGTAGTAGTAGTAGCAGCATAGACAGAAGTAGTAGCATCATTAGTGGAAGTGGAAGCGAAAGACAAATAAAAAAAAAAAAACAGTAGTGAGAAACAAGAAAAAGAAATAGGACGGAAGAAGACGATACATACTGAAACAAGTGAGATATACTCAAATAATCTGATACATACTGAAACAAGCTGATACATACTGATACATACTGAAACAAGCTGATACATACTGAAACAAGCTGATACATACTTAAATAAGCTGATACATACTGAAATAATCTGATACATACTGAAATAAGCTGATACATACTGAAACAAGGTGATTTGTACTGAAATAAGCTGATGCATACTGAAACAAGCTAAGCTAATACATACTGAAATAAGCTGATACATACCGAAACAAGCTGATGCGTGCTGAAATAATCTGATAAATACTGATACAAGCTGATACATACTGAAATAAGCTAATGCATACTGGAACAAGCTGATGCATGGAAACAAGCTGATGCATACAGAAACAATCTGATACATACTGAAACAAGCTGATATGTACTGAAATAAGCTGATGCAGACTGAAATAAGCTGATTCATATTGAAGCAAGCTGGTGCATGCTGAAACAAGCTGATATGTACTGAAACAAGCTGATGCATACTGAAACAAGCTGATACATACCGAAGCAAGCTGATGCATGCTGAAACAAGCTGATGCATGCTGAAACAAGCTGATGCATGGAAACAAGCTGATGCATGCTGAAACAAGCTGATGCGTGCTGAAACAAGCTGATGCGTGCTGAAACAAGCTGATGCATGCTGAAACAAGCTGATGCATGCTGAAACAAGCTGATGCGTGCTGAAACAAGCTGATGCATGCTGAAATAAGCTGATGCATGGAAACAAGCTGATGCATGCTGAAACAAGCTGATGCGTGCTGAAACAAGCTGATGCGTGCTGAAACAAGCTGATGCATGCTGAAACAAGCTGATGCATGCTGAAACAAGCTGATGCGTGCTGAAACAAGCTGATGCATGCTGAAACAAGCTGATGCATGGAAACAAGCTGATGCATGCTGAAACAAGCTGTTAAAACCCGAATCTTACCAGTTGGCGTCAGTCCATTCCGTCAGCCTGATTTGCGTGCCCTTAACTTTTGCATGGGAAAAGACTATATGCGTGCACAAGAACGGGTCAATATTGGTTGCTCGAAAAGTAGCTATTCCATTTCGGTACTGGGACAAGCTTGAAAAATAACAGACGATACGGAAGCCATCTGCAGAAATAATATGTATCAAAAGTATATCAATACACTGTGAGTTTAATTTGTTTCGTTATAGCGCACCACTATTAAAATATGTATTTGCAAGGTTGTATTGGTATAAAAAGCTGAAACATAGAGAACTACCAAACCCCCATTTCATGATTGTTTAGTATTTACATTTTTATGCAGAAATATAAATTTTTTTTTAAAGTATCCAGAAGATATGAGGCTCCCTTAGGCTCCGTATTATGGATATCGCAAACATTTGGCCTTGGTTCCATGATAGATACCGTAAATCTAGAAGAAATGTGGTTTTTCTGCCTACCCCCGGGCGTGAACCCGGACCACAAGAAATTCGTCACCCTCTCGCCGCGAAGTCATGTTTAGCCAACTGCGCTAGCGAGTCAGGCAGCAAGATGGATACAAATTGGGAACATAAATAGATATATGTATAAGCATATACGCATCAGAAGGCGCTTTTTCAGCGGCAAGATATATGTCAAAGATAAAAGAAATTACACTTAATAGATCTTTTTCTTCTTTGTCGTCACACACTTAGCAGGCTGTAGCACAGTTTCTTCATGTGTTTATGTATTTGTCTTCCGTGTCTTGACTACTGGATTTTATGGACGCTTTCAGCACATGAAACTTCACGTTAAATTAGGACCGGTGACGTTAGAGAGTGAGGGAGTGACTTTCAACCCCGTTAAGGACAGCACAACGAGCTATAAACACAACGTGCCATCATTCGGCTTAGAAACACCCAGGCAAAAGCCCAAGAAACCCTGTTCAACCTCTGGGTTATTTTAAGAGCCCCGATAACAGCCGGGATGGGGGCTGTAAAATAAAAGTAAAGGACCATTTTTCACGCCTTTAGGCTATAGGGCATATAGGGCTAGACCTACATCTTATAGACCAAACAGCACAAGATGGGTGATGTGGTCAGCATCACTCCGGCAGCCTTTACTTTCCGGGACTGCACCCAGTACCCATTCAAGGCTGGGTCGACCTGGGATTCAAGGCCATTTAAAAAAAAAAGTCTGGCTCCTGCCAGGGAGTGAACCTACGTCCTTCCATTCCGGATGGAAGCGTCTAGCCGCTACGCCACGGCGACTCTCTTTAAAAAAAAAACAGAATAAAAAATGTGTCCCATATTGGGATTTGACATAATTCATAACGGTACATGTCCGGAGTGCAATGATGATAACCCAACTAACTAACTAACTAACTAACTAACTAACTAACTAACTAACTAACTAACTAACTAACTAACTAACTAACTAACTAACTAACTAACTAACTAACTAACTAACTAACTAACTAACTAACTAACTAACTAACTAAGCTAAACTAAACTAGCTAACTAAACTAAACTAACCAACTAACTAATCAACTAACCAACTAGCTAGCTAACTAACTAACTAACTAGCTAACTAACTAACTAACTAACTAATTAACTAACTAACTAACTAGCTAACTTACTAACTAACTAATTCGTAACGGTAAGCAGAAACATTCAGATCGACTACAAGAGTATCAAACAAAGAATGCCTGACTGCAGTTAATTTATACATTTTACTTTTATAGTGATAACTCCTCCTAAACGGCGACCACTGACTAGTTAAATTGTCAGCTGACATTATTCTCGCAATGTTAAATTTAACAGTGATATTGGCGCCATGTACCATGAATGTACTTTACTTAGCATCACAATCCAAAAAGTAAACTGTCGATGGAGTTTTTATCCCTTTGACTAAATATATTTATATACATAGTTTGACTTTGCACGTATTGTTCACTTCCTGGATTAAGAGGTCCTTCTCAGTCAGTACATTGGAATTATAATATGCGCTATAGTAATTGCTGACTTTAAAACGACTTCTGTTACTCGAGCTCTATTGTTTCCGTCCTTTATACATCACAAGGGCAATGTCAGTCACATGCTTTTATTCCACAAACGAGCATGCTATTTTCTTCTATTAAAGAAAATTATAATAATAAAATGGACGTTAGAAGCTATGTATGTATAAAATAATTTTAAATAATTTTAAAAAATTGAATATTTAGCAAATGCCATAGTAATTCTGTGCGAGCTTCGCATTTCAATGTCTGTTACAGGCTTCTCACACCAGAAGGTGTTGTAGAATTTATTAAAGTTACAAATTTTTAGATTTTAATTGGTATGATTGCATTACCTCTGACTCTAATACATATGTATATAAGTGAGCTAACAATGTATGTGTATCATTAGTATGTTTTTGCTGTAAAGATAACGAAAGTATGATGTTACGTGTCTTCTAGTTGAACGGTTTTCTTTAACTCTAAAAGATACTGTTTTACAGTATGGTCTGATATTATACAGGTATTTGGTTATGTATGAAATTTATTTCAGAGTATTTCTGGATTTACTTTAACTCCACAGCGTATTCAGGTAAGAATGCTAAAATAGTATGATGTTTATTGAATTTAAATTACTGTAGCGTTTTAAATGAGTTTGTTGTTGCTAAGAATGCAAGAGTATAGCCTAAATCTGCCAGATTACATGAGTCGGGAAATGCTGCGAGAATTGCGATTAACTAATTTTTATGATTATTTTCGTGTCGCAGCAGGAGTCACAATTAAACCAGATCAACGGGCTATTTTTATCAAGAAGTTTTGCGGCGCTTTAAGACGAGTGAAAATGTAGAGGGTAATTTTTATCGATGCACAAGTGTCGTGAAATGATAGCCATTACGCATCGGTCTGTAAGGCTGATAACCTGTCTTACCTGTAATCTGCACAAAATTCAAACTTGGACTCGCCCGGAAAGATATAGTCAATTATATCTATATATATAGGCCTTTATTAGACAACATTATTATGTCTACCTTTTCTGGTTACTTTAACTAAACTCCACTTTTAAATGTATATATCTTGGATATATATTAAGGGAGTTATTTGAGGTTTCGTGGAAACCGATTTACTCCTTGCTCATGTATACTAGGGACTTCTTTTTGTACCAACGCCTGAAGTGTCTAAGTGACGCTATTCTCTTTGCCAGCTTCCTAGCGTCCAGATGTGTCAATCTATGCCTGTATTATTTCATTTTTCAAGGCGATCTGGAATGTCTCAGTTTTTACATATGCTTGGGTAAGTTAATTATAGTTTACGAGTACCTAAAATGATGTCTGTAAAGTAGTCACTGCTGTAGAGAGATCAGTATCGGCTGTGTGATCACACTTAGTTCGACCGTTCTTGATCGCTAGAGAAGCGGATTCGAACGTAGACCTTCCCCTGTACAGACTAAATAGCTTATGCCCTCAATAAACCACCCATACTGGTAAAACTTAAAACTTTTACAATTGTGTACGTTTCAAACTAACTATAGAAGTTGTGCATACCAAATGGGGACAGAATTAGGTCAAGACTTTGTTAACCAGAGTATGTGTGTGTTTGACCCAGATCAATGAATGCTAAAGCGAGCGTTGGGAAATCTAAGGAATGCAGGTACTGACAGTAAATATTGGTGTCTGTGTGCAGAGGGAGGGGGATAGGGAGAGTGATATATGTGTTAGAACACTTTATCTATCTCCACTGTATATCTGACTTGCTTTCTCTTGCACTAAACAGACAGATGAATATAGGAGACTTATGTCTCTTGGTCTGGAGAGGCAATCTGAGGAATGCAACAGGAGAGCAGGGGGGAGTCAGCAGATGGGGGGTGATGACTGATGCTTGTTCTGTCTTTCCTGTCAAGATGTTACCCTCTTGGTGATGACTAATTTTGAGTTATTTTCTTGACAGGATGTATCTTTTGTGAGGAGCTGGCAGAAGTTTCACAGTCCAACCAACACCCATCAATCAATCAAACAACCCTAAACTAACTGTACTCACCAGCTAACACCTGTGAAGGTTCCTGACATCTCCAACATGTGGGAGATGGTACCTCAAACAGCCTACCAGTGCTAGAGCTTAGGGTAGCTCAAAAACAATGTGTATTCTACTTGGTGATAGAGACTTGCTAAGTACCAGTGCAGTATTGTGTCCTCTATGGTGAGGTACTCTCTGACTATTTGATCCAGTGGAGCAGAATTCCCAGAGTCAAAGACAGTCGAATCATCCTGAGCTGAAGGAGGCATCATAGACAGAAAGGACAGAAGCTAAGTCTGATGCTTCATGTGCTGTTTTTTTCCTCACAGCTCATTTGTTTCCAATGATGACATATAGTCACCTCCAGGACCGGCTGTCTGTATAGTTTCCTTGGGATCTAGACATTAGTTGCTGAGATTCTTTCACTGATAGCTGGAATTCACTTCAATAGTATATGTACATACATTATACTAAATACACGCATTCATTTTCATGGCTGACTTAGGTTTCTCTATGTCACCTTTTTAAGTGTTTAGCAGTTGTATGTGTATGTATCTTCATTATATGTGTTAACATGGTTATGATAATGACTTATCATAACCTGGGGGCTTTCTTTAGTAAGTAGTGGGGGTGTCCAGCCAAGTGTGCCTAGAAATATTGTATTCATATACTGATATATTTTGTAGTGCCAATACTTGAGTTGCCCTACTCCAGAGATAAGTTGAGCGTATATTGGCCACGGGGAATCCCTTAGACCAATACGAGCCAAACGACTCAACATAATTATCTCTGAGTGCTGTTGGTTCTGAAGGAGAAATCCTTACATTAGGCACGCGACAGGAGTGATATGTGACAACAAGGCTGAATTGGAAAGACCTTCCTCGTTAATGTTTAGCTTGCCAGAATTGGAGTAGGATAGAATATTGCACTCGATTCAGGTATTGTATAACTTAAATGGCCTCGTGTCAGTGATAACAAGGTTAGGAAAATAGAAAGGAAGAGAACGTCAACTCGACATCGTGGTTAAGATATGAAACACGATAACGTCTCTGACTGATAAACAGATCATATACTAACCATAGAGTAAAAGGCCGACTTTAAAATAAAAATGTTTGTTCAAAGCATCTTTCACTGTTAAAATAATGTGAGCGCAAACAAAACATTGTACAATTTATTGCCTGGCATTCTTGTCTTTTTCTCGTCCAGTGCATTACTACAGAGTTAATTCAGCATATTAAGAAGCACACTATTGAGCCTTTTTCGCTGACATACATACATCTCATTGTCATATCAGGTTGTACATCGCTCCACGGGAAATTCAAGATAAGCAGTGAATTTATTGAAACATTATTTGAATTTGCAACGTAAAAACTTTGCTTAAACTGTTTTGTTGTGAAAGGTAAAATACATTGAAAACCATCTGAACTTTTTTCTGCAGTGGGCAATGTAAAGTAATGAATGATTCTTCCATACAATTATCCTCATTTTGTACGAGACAAATCTTTTAAGGACAACCTACTCTCGATGGGTGAATAAGTCAGCATCACGTACACCGCCTTTATATCCTGTGATATTTCTATGTACCCTTTTCAGGTTGGGTCGACTTGGAAGCCCAAGTAATTTTATAAAACCTGCCAATATGGACTTAAACCCACAACCTTCCTGTCGGCTATACAACGTCTATCTGCTCTGCTTCCTACTTATGTTAATGTATAAGCTATACAACGCCTGAGCTTTACTATGATGCGGCTTATCACCTGCATTTATGAAATAGATTTTTGAAGACATGAATGAACGTTGTAATGTGCACTTACCTGAGTAGGCGGGTCCACTAGAGAGAACCAGAATCCAAAGAATCAGAGCGGACTTCCTAAGAAGTGTTGGATAATATTTAAAGTTTTGACTACTAACATATCAACCACTTACAGACGAAACAAAAAGGATTATGATCCTCCAAACCACCCCCTCCACCCTCTCCCAATACACACACACACACACATTTCCATCCCTTACTGAGGTTCGAAAAAAATGGCTAGGGCGATCATACGTCACCTTTTCTAGGGGATAGTCCCGTATTTTAGGTGTGCCACGGTCGTCAGTAGGTTCTTAATAGAAAGGAGGAATAAAACGCAAAATTTCCCGTTTTATAACAGTCTTGGAATAAGCTTGAGAATAACACACACACACCTATAGTTATATATGTAGACCTTATCACATTTCACAGTTGACCTAATGTTTTTAATGTTTTGATATTATTTTCAGTGAAGCATTTTTTTCAGTGCATTTAAAGAGGATTTTGTTTCGTCTATTTATTAGTGACAATCTTTCGCATTTTAATACCATTGTCAGCGAGTAATTAACCCTCACCCCGGTGACCTAGAGAAAAAAATGGGATATATTTGATTTGCTCGGAATGTCCCGTTTTCACATGAAAATATTAGTGGGTGTACCGTTTTCCGTCTAAGATATTATGGTCACCCTAATAAAATCCAACTTATATACATACATACATGCACACATATATACATAATAGCTCCTACTGTAGTAATTTTTCAGAATACATGTACACCCCATTGCATTGTCATCCACAAAGCGAGTGTGAACAATATGTGAGTTCGATAGCTTTTAAAGAAAACTGGGTTAAAAAAATGGAAAACACAGTCTGTCCAACATTTAAATAATACGTCATGCTCCACTAAACTACAAGCCCACATCGTGCCCAGAGTAACGAAATATACTATAAGTATTCTCTGTTTTAAAACCATAACGTGTATATATTCAGTCTGGTCAGAAATCATTCCTGTCTGAGTTCATAGTCATGTAAGTCACGAGCACCCACTCCTTGTCAATGATGCATACGCAGCAGAGGGAGTGTAAGTAAAGTTTCTTGAAGTCCCACGAGGACAACTGACTGACAGAAGCCACATCGGCACAGCTTGGACACTGTTATGTGTATGTAAGTTGCAATGACTCGTGCACCTATAAGGCGGGTGACAGGAGTTGTGTTAGTGTGCAGATATCTTATAGGGCACGTTTTGGACCTCTCCGAGTGCAATGATGTCCATTTTGAGACACCCCATGTGTTATATAATGACATACATTGGCATCCCTACATCAGTGCGTCTACCAATTGTGACGGATGAGCAGCAGCATTGCCAAAGCAAATCATGAAGTGACCAGTGTACATGAGAGCAGGATCTGCACTGAGAGCAAGATGCTCAGTCGTCATCACCTCAGTATATGGGTACTAAGTGTGTGGACTGGTTTTTCAGAAACATTGTGCTTGTTTCGGAAACTGAGACATTGTGTCCCACCATAAAATGTTATCTGAAAATCACAAAGAAGAGGCGTTTGGGAACCAAGGTCCTATGTACACACTCTTCTACTATCTTGGAAACTACTAATACTATACATACATAAAGAAAGAAATTAATTATGTATATACTTTTTTAGTATCTTGGACACTGTACAGTACATACATAAATAAAGACAATTTTCCCACTATCCTGTCATAAAGTAAGTTTATATCAGGACAATTTATGACAAAAATATTTGAAATTTTTGTATTAACTATAATGATTTTTTCCTTCTGACAAATGTATTTTAGTCACTGGCTGAATAAAGTATTGGACTTAAAAAATTGACCTTAAGAAACAACAACTGTCGTAATATGTTTGCCACACTGCATTGCCTCCACGAAGCATATGTATGCAAAATGTCAGCATCATCACTTATCAGGAAATAGTATAAGAATCGAACTCAAACAGTTGCCTAGACATACTTGTTGAACATTTTGTAAAAAAGAAGCTTATAATAACCAAAATAGGCGAATTTCTAATCACTTAGCTCCTGACACTGTCGGTATGGAAACAGTTGGTTGGCTACGCAGGGTCGGGACACATGTGAGGATGCCTCGTCTGTAGTGAGGTAAGTTCTTGATTAAATAATTTATTCATTTGATCACGTGTATCACGTGCTAGTTTGAGAACTAATACAAAGGTAACTCAAATTGTTAATCAACATCACTTTACTATTAATGAATTCTACTTACAGGATGTACATATTTAATGTTGTATTCATTTTATATATACAGCCGCATTGCTTTGCGAATATTGTTCTATGTTATTAGTTAGTTAATTTCATTCCTCATTAGCAAGTAGATGGTAAAAGTATATAAGTCCAGAGGTTAACCGATGTGTACTTCTTGTTGGATATCTCCTGCCATTAACGGGTAGTGAAATCAAAAGCGTTTACTCACAATATGATGACGCAACACGAAGGTTTGAATGTGCGAAAGTACTATGTAGAGAAAGCAGATACTTATCAGACGCTCAAAATGGCTGCAACTGTCTTTAAAAACAATTACCGATGAAAGGAAATTCTACACAAAGAAGAGGCAAAAACGAAGGAGACGACAGGAAGAACAAAGCAATGGTGAACAAAAACAAGAAGAAGAAGACCAGGACGAAGAAGACGACGAAAGCGAAGATGACAGAAAAAAAAGGACGACTGACACGAAATAGAAAACGTAGGAGAAGAAGACGATGGGGACGAAGAGACGATAGAGACAAAATAGCAATCAGAGACGAAAGATTGATCGCAATCTGTATTTCAAAGACCTCGCCGGCCAATTTATAACAAAGGCACGTAAAGGCTTATCAGCAATGAGGGTCCTGGCCCCCGGCAACATCCAGCAAAGACTGTTTCTGCTACTGTTCTAAAGACTGGTTCTTTCTCCTATCAAATATACTGTAGCAATACTTACCGTCAGCGATACTCAGACTGAAAGAGTGAAAAATGTGCAAAATGAAGCCATGTGCATTATTCTGGGGTGCACAAAAGACACCTGTTGTGTGTCAATGAGATATTTTCTTGACTTTCCGATAACGCAGCAATGGATGACGATTGGGAGGACTCGTGTATACCTTAACATAAACTCGAGTTGGAGCACCCTTTGCACAATGTTCTCTTTAGGGAACAGGGCAACGGGCTAGAAAGGGGCAAATCATGGCTCGGTAGGGCAGAGGACGATATCATACAGGTCTGCAGTCTTACAAACATCAACCTTGGCGAAGAATGGATACCTGTACCTCGGTGCTCAACTACACCTTTTCCTGTGTTCTTACGCTTGATAGGAGTTGTCAAGAGCAGAATCTAGTTGCTGTCGGTGCAAAGGTCTACTCGCTTATATATGAAAATTCAGATGAGGCAGATGTACAGATCTACACATGGGTTCGTTGTACGAGGACACAAAAGTGCATAGGCATTTACTGTGTGCTCTGCAGGCAAAGCAGTCAAGGAGGCCAGTGGTGCCTTCTTCTAGCAGCATGAAAATGGAGGTAATATCACGTGGCTAGCAACGCAGGGCTATTCTCACGTGTGTGTGAATCAGAATCAGAAGCTCAACAAATCATTCATGACAATTCCGGCCCAATTGATGCGATTATCTATACAGATGGCTCTGTGTTGAGGGGCAGACGAAGAGCATGGGGGTTTATAGCAGGCAAATGGACGTCGCTTAGTGCAAAAAAGACTAGCATATGATATTACAATGTCTAGTTTAAGAATGGAGGTGGAGGAAGTCAGTAAGTGCCCTCCGCTGGCTTGAAAATCAGCTGTACACAAAGGCTGTGATTGTAACTGACTCACAGAGCTTGATGAGAAAGGTGGAGATAGGTATGCTCTGGGAATGGAGCACTTATGGGGGTGTCCCAAGTGCTGTGTTGTCCATTCTTAATTCAACATTTAATATTCATTCAACATTCACGTCTGTGTGCTGAATGATTCCATGAGCATGATCAGGCGGGTCGAGGCTGTTTTGTACGCAAACAGTTAATCGAGTCATTGCAAAACTCTACTGTGCGTGGAGGTAACTACATCTTTGTCCCAGTGTATGTGCGTGTTGTTGGTAATGAAAGAGCCAACAGATAAGCCGGCTCTGCCTTAGTTATGTTTATGGATCATACAGACACTGTTAATACCATTAAAGGGGGGGGGGGGGACGATCCAATGATTATGGGAGCAGCACATCCCCATCGTTGATAAGAGCACAAGAATTAGGAGTAAAGATCGACACAGCCAGGCACAAGAAGCACGACAGACACACGAGAAGTCTTGTTAACCAACATAGGTCTGGGACTGTCAACCGCGGGACGCTGATGTTTGTGTTGAAGGGGTAATCTGAGTATCTACGGACATGTCCGGAGTGCCGTGTAGATAAACTAAATCATAAATCACATCTCAGAGACCAAAGAGAAGGCTGAGACTAAAAAGAAGTGTAACAAATAACGTCATCATGTCCTGTGCGAAACTCTTTGATCAAACCTCATCAAATCAGTTAGCAGAACCCTTACAGGTGGTATATCCACATTCGCGGAGGTCTGCCCCTGCGTCATGTTGCGGAAACCGTAACCTCAATCGCAGTTTTATCCAGCCCATCATGAGGTTCAACATGGCCTAAATACATAAGCTTTCAGGACATAATGCTGTTTATGAGCCAGTTCTACTCGATATTTAGATCATGTAGGTCAGTAACTTTCGTCTTATTAGTCATGATATTCAAAGAATGTGTATGTAGCGTATCAGTTCAATTGCATTGGTTTTTAATTAATATGTTTGAGGTTTTGATCAACATCATGGCACACGGGTGTAATTCATAAATGCTCCGTTCTTCTTCTAACTCAAGTCTGAGTTCGAAGCAGCTCAGCACAGTGCACAGGCTCTGTAGCAAAGGCGAGGATCCTGGAATACTTGGGTATATTTTTGACTTTAAACTTTGCCCGGGCTGCGCAGTTATTCTACTCTTTCGACTTCCAACTGCCAAGGATTTTTTACATGCGTAACAATGTATACGGCGTCCGGTCACACTACCCAGAGACCAGGGGAAATTACTAAAAGTCCAAGTCCACGTGAAAAAAATTCCCAGCCATTACCTGGGATTGGACCCGGAACCTCTTGCACTCAAGGCTGATACCATGCCTCGAGACCACGCAACCCCCTAGTATAAGTAGTGGGAAATCGATGACGATAAGTTAACATTAGGTGAATGCTGAGCAATGTTTAGTAAATGGTAATCTTTTATGTGTTCATCATTGCTATTAAATAATTATCTCAAAGTCATACACATCATTATCTATCTAATCCAGGGTTTCCCAATTTTAATTTTCTCCATCGCGCCATTTTCATCAAAAAAATCGCCCAGCGCCCCCCTCTGCTTGGAAATTTCCTCATGTTACACGCAGAAAAGCATACGAGGGCATCTTTCAATACCCTACACTAGTCTATTCTTTGCCTTGAAATATACCTTCTATAATCAAATTAAAAGAATAATATAATGGCAGTTTTGTTTTGTATTGTCTGTTGTTTTTTCCCTCTACTAACCGAATGATTGGTCTGCATTGTTGGTAGTGCTCTCTTTGGTTCAGGTCAAGAGTGCCCTTGGCGTTTTCAAGCTCTGAGACAAATGGGCGGCACAATGTTTCCTGTAGGCTTCGTAAGCTCCGATTTTTCATTTCTAGGGATCCACTGTAGGCTGAATATCACTGCTTGACTAGTTCTGTTCTTGTGGGCATCAATTTGATGCTGTCTTGGACTGATTTTAGTATGCAAATAAAAAAGTTTTTTTTTAAAGTTAAACTGGAGTATTTGGAGTCTGTTCAGTTCAAATGTAGATCTTGCCTATGCTCTGAGGTTGGTGCCAGCTTCCCATGCCTATTATGAGTGAATATATGTCTTGCAATTTGTTGTGAAATGAAGATTCGCACGCCTCCTGCTTTAGGCTTTTTTACGAAAACCGTCTGTTGGCATTCGCGTGCAAAAATTGAAGTGGTACTTATTTCTCAGTATGTAAAGTCTGAAAGCTTTTTGTTCTGACTGTTCTTTATTGAGGATTACTTCTTGCTCTTTCAGAACTGGACTGGATGAGAATGGACAGTCAACCCATATGTCTGGTAGGAGACATTAACACATTATTGTCAACAGTCGGACGGACAGAACATTGATCCTTTGATCCGTCAGATTCTTCAGAATGCTCTGTTCCAGACGTACTGGTGTCACCTTTCCTTTTGAGTAACAAGGCGGGCCGAACGAGGGATCATGCTACATGAGCAAATACCTGGTCTTTACAATAATGCCTTGGTTTTGTGCTCTTGGAGATTATGAATGTCTTCCTTGCCCCCAAGTGGTTGGGATTCATACGCCTCTCTATAACAGAATATAGCACTATAGTTATTAAGACAAAACGGTAAATGAAGCTTTCGGATCCCAATTCTTTGCCTGATTCCCTGGTTTTACTACCGCCTTTTGAAACAGAGAGGATATTGTTGTGGTATTTTCATTGGCGTCTGAACAGAAAATTCATGGACGAACATTTTTCTATGTGGCTATCGTGCATGTAGGCTATTCCAAACTTGCTACAAAGTTGTGCCCATAAACTTTAACAAATGTATCGAAAGCTCCTGCGTGAGTGAATATGTAGTTTTTTTTTTTTTTTTTGTTGTTTTAGATTTCCCAAATCCTTAGGATTTTATTATTTACATTTGTATAGGTGCTACTGTTTTCTTAAAGCAACGATGTTTTTATTTTCCCCCTCTTTGCTTGACTGATAATTGGTGTATCCCTAAAAAAAAAAGAAATACACAGTAATTGACATACACGTCGAGACTGGAAAATAATTACCATATACAGCGA
>CAJHNH020008323.1:486790-491790 GCA_905116865.2 Candidula unifasciata | reverse complement strand
CTTTACAGTATTTGTTTTTACGTTACTTATATACTTCAGATATGTTATACTATCTGTCTGCAATTCAGTGAAGTTAGTTGCATATCCGTTACAGGACGTTGCAGAACCAACCGACAATTTTTGGCAGTTTCTGTTGTGGGCTTATTACGCAAATTTTAGTTCAGTAGTTTTCACCGCTTTAAACGTTCGGCTCTCTCTATACCACAGTCCAAACCAAATAATACTGAAAAACCGTTGCAGCTGGAATCGAACCCGGCACCCGACATTAGAAAGCGCGTTCGCAATGCCTAAGCCACAGACGCCGAATGCAGTTGAGTACTTGATAATAAGAATAACATATTATTATTATTATTATTATTATTATTATTATTATTATTATTATTATTATTATTATTATTATTATTATTACTGCATAGGTAAACAAATCCTAATTTCATTGAAGACCTACCACCCTTGGAGAATTATAATCGGTCTGAGCCCTACCCACACCAAGATTTCTTTGTGGAGATTCGCCTGCTCTTGACTGGTTAAAAATATTTCCTCTCAGACTGACACTGATACTTGACAATCTGACACCCAGTAACAGCTACTTCATCTCAGGCATGGTAATCATTATCATCATTACCCACTTTTGCCGTTAAGCGGCGTGGGAAGGAATAATTTGCGATCCAGTGCACTTTGGCTGCCACTGGTTATTGCCATGCCGTGAAGGCGTAGAGTGTCTTTAACGTTGTCGATCCATTTTTTTCTCGGCCGTCCTCTTGTGCGTGTAGCTGATCTTCTAAGATGTAGTGCTTGTGATGGTATTTGATCTTGCGGCATTCTAACGAGATGGCCCAACCACTTAATCTGCTGTTTCTCGATGAATCTAGTACAAGGTGTCGTTCCCACAATTTTCCTAATAGTTTAATTATTATGGCATGGTTTTGAACAATAAAAACTGTGTATCGCCACGTCCAACGTTTATCAAGAAACGGGATGATTTTTTTTTTTCTGGAGTGTTGTTGTGGACAATTCCTGATGGAGATGGGTTTTAAGAATAGATTACTATAAACAACATTAACAAGAACTATAATAGATATGATTTTGTCACTTTGTTTGACGCGAAATCATTCCAATCCACTGGAAGTGTGGTTTATTATTGTTGGCTGATTTCTTCATCTGTTTCTTGTCGATAACAATTGCAACAAAAAGCTCATTTTCGTCTCTTTCAGTTGTTATCTAGGAGCATTTTCCATTCCTGTGTGACCTAGAGTGCTTGAAGGTTCATCGAATCCTGTATGATATCATGGGCTTTCTATGTTTCGGCTCATAAAAAAAAAAAAAAACATATTGATACTCTTGTTTTCCATTGCAATGGTGTGTCTGTAGATTTAATGAGATCCAAATGATCCTCTCATAAAATGCTGCATAATCCATTTGTATGATGATTACTGCTTCGTCGAGGCCTTATCTTCCTTGCAGACGGATCATACCATATCTGCTCCGTTTCTGTGCTCAACATTTGGTCAGATAAAGCAGTATGTTTACTTTAGTTGCCAGAACTACACGCACTGATACATATATTTATATTGTTTATATCCACAGAAACAGCTTGTTTAGTCTGTGGGTTCTGTTTATCTTCGTACTAGTCGCACAAACACGTAAGTTCACTTTGCTGTATAAGTGTCGGTTTCAAAAAGTGTAAAACAATGAGCCAAAAAAAAAGGGGGGGGGGTCGGGTGTAATGACGCATCATGTAACAGTGTGATACATAGTATAATGAAATATTGGCTCTCCTTGCAGCTTTGGACGGTAGCTGGACGGATTAGGTCGGCTTAGTGGGAGTTCTCTCCCTTGGCTGCATTGCAAACAAGGCGCGGAAAAGTCACGAATCAAACAAGACAGTGAGGTCGACATCAGGCCTGCCAATGCTTGGTTGTGTCCCCCAGATCTGGGTTTTTCTTTTGACGCTGCGGGGAAATCTGTTTTTGTGTGTGTGTGTGTGTGTGTGTGTGTGTGTGGGTGTTTTGCCGATCTGTATGCTTTAATGACCGATAAATTTGCGTGGTTAGGGGTAGGGTTAGGATTAGGGGTAGAATTAGGGTTAGGATTAGGGGTAGCGTTAGGGGCAGGGTTAGGGTTAGGGTTAGGGGTAGGGTTAGGTTTAGCGTTAGATGTGACAATTTTGACGACGTAGTTCCCTATAATCGCGCACAGTCACATACACACGCAAACAGTCGACGGATGGTGGATGCTACTGACACGGACAATTCGCCACCGATTGGGCATCAACCTTGCGCTATTGCCGTCATATTTTGCACACTTGGAGTGGCGCCACTCCCACAAGCATCAGATTGTCGCCCAGTATTTAGAAGTTCTACATCACCATTTTCACATCTAACCCTACCCCTAACCCCTAACCCTAACCAAAACCTAAACTCTCACCCTACCCCTAACCCTAACCCTATCCCTAACCCCAACCCAAACCCTACGCAACCCTACACGTAACCGTATGATGATAGACACCCTACATGAGGACAGCGGCGCTTACCAGACAACCACGTCAAGCATGACAATGGAAATAGCCGCTGCTTCTAGAGCTTTAGCATGGGTATCCGAGCAAACCGCCACCAGGTAGTAATTGTCTCAGACTCAATGAATATGCTTCAGAAGATAGCAACAGGCAGTATGCGCTCTGAATGGATAGAAAGCATTCGGAAATCGCACTTAACCTCCGTAACCTGGATCTACACACTGGGTCACGCGGGCGTGAAGGGAAATGAGCGAGCAGACCAACTGGCAAGCACTGCACTAATGATAGCGGGAAAAAGTATGGACAGAGCAGATATAGTCAACGCTGTACGAACTGGGCTAGTGGAGAATGAGGAATCCCTGACACTAACACGATTGCGTGACATGGGAGTTAAGTATGGTGATGCACGTCTTTGCCGTCTTCGAGGCCGAGAAAGGAGACAATATAACCAGCTTCTCATGGGGACAATTAGTAGAAGTACTTTGGAGTGGCTGCTGCTGCGGAGAAATGAGACCGCATGGGTATGCCCAATGTGCAGTGACATTAATTGTGATAACAAAACATAAAATAACATCTTAGTAGGGAGTCGGCAGTAGGAAACCCAAGTTCAAGGTGTCTCCTTCGTGCCAAAGAACTGCATGGCTGTTGGGTGAACAGTCGTTAACGATGGCAAGCAGGTCGTTGTAGGGGCGATGCCTGCTGGTGGATGTAATGTCCTAAGTCCCTTCCCCAGCTAATAATGAGGGTACTGCTGGGGTGACCGTTTATTAACCCTCATATAATTCTTCCGGTCAAAATGGATGCGAGGCACGGCCACCTTTTTTTTTTTGCCAGACGGTGGCCGTTGCATTTTTGCTCCATTTGTAGATGGAAGGATGTAGTTTCGTCGCCCAGCTTCTGAGTTGAGTGCATGGCGCGACACTGTGAGCGGTGTTTGTTTTTAGTTGGCACAGGAGCGGAGCATCTGTGGGGTGACCCGTTTGCTATGAAGCTGAAACTAGGATTACCAGATTACCAGATTACACCCTACGCAGCCCTACACGCAACCGTATGACGATAGGTAACCCTAGACGCAACCGTAAGATGACTACTCAACCCTTCACGCAACCGTATGATGACTACGTAACCCTACACGCAACCGTACGCAACCCTACATTCACCCGTATGATGATAGGTAAGTATGTCATTTGATTCGTGACTTTTCCGCTCGCTGTTTTCAATGCGGCCAAGGGAGAGAACTTCCACTACGCCGACCTAAGCCGTCCAGCTACCGTCCGAAGCTGCAAGGAGAGCCGAAATATTAATGACTATTACTTCCATGTGTATCCATTAAGGACAACTAATTTCATGAATTATGTTACAAAATAATACATTACTAGTGTAATAAAACATAAACGGCTGTTATCTGACACTCGTATCCCAATAACGCCAAAAATGTGCAATAATTATCATGAAACAAATTCATACATTACCAGTACACGTATATGCTGACAGTGGTTATTCGACACTTGTACAATTTTCAGGTACTTTTCGCAGCGTCTGTGTCTACAGAAACTGGGCCCAGTACAGAACAGGCAAGGGTCATTTTGAGCCAGAGCACATTGAAACGTCACTGTGCACTCACATTGTGTATGACTTAGCCGTGCCTGAAGGACTCAATATTCGTTCACTCGAAGGGAACGATGAATCCAATGAATGGAGAGTGGGAATGTACGTATATTGCAATAAAGGCAAAGTTAGAATAGTGTGTTCACAAATTGCTGCCGACGTAAAAAAAATTTAATCTTTTCTTTAGTGGAATAGGAATGAATGAAATTTAATAATAATATTAATATATTAATGCCATTCTTAACATTATGTTTTCTTATACTTCTTCTTCTTCTTTTTCTTCTTCTTCTTCTTCTTCTTCTTCTTCTTCTTCTTGCTTCTTCTTCTTCTTCTTCTTCTTCTTCTTCTTCTTCTTCTTCTTCTTCTAATTTTTCTAATTCTTCTTCTTCTTCTTCTTCTTCTTCTTCTTCTTCTTCTTCTTCTTCTTCTTCTTCTTCTTTTCTTCTTCTTCGTCTACTTCTTCTTCTCTTCCTTTTCTTCGTCTCCCTCCTTTGCCTAATTATTTTGCTGCCCATGCGGCTTGTACGCCCCTCCATCAAACCTCTCCACCACCTCCTCCATCTTCGTTTGTTTTTTTCTTCTGCACTCTCGCTTAAAGCGCTTTCGACTTAGGAGCTCTTGCATAAGATCGATCTGGATGACATACCGTCTTTCTACACAATGAATTCTACTGCTAGGCATCAGAAATTGAACTAGCAAAGAAACGGAGGCAGGCTAAACATACTGTGTAATATACGCTATAACTCGTACCGTTTTCATCTGTTGTCCGCACTGCTCAAAAACTGTTCGTGCTCCACAGAAGCTCGCTCGACATTTGTTTTCGTACCCAAAATCATTGATCTTCTTCTCCTTAATTTTAATGCACTTCGAGTTTTCT
>CAJHNH020008323.1:444290-474290 GCA_905116865.2 Candidula unifasciata | reverse complement strand
TTGCGTGCCGTATCCCCGGTAGTCGCCGGACTTAGCCCACAATGATCTTCACTTGTTTAGACAACGCATGAAGCAAACGGAAAGAAGGACTATCGGTCCGATGAAGAGCTACAGCAAGTTATGCAGGAGTGTTTACGCATGTCAATTTTTTTTTTAAATATACATAAATCAAATCACTTTATTGGCATTGGATGATTTGCACCGAAAGCAGTGGTAACAACATTAAAATATTATACATTTGTTTGTAGTTTTTTGTTAAACATAGTCTCTCTCTCTCTCTCTTTATCTCTCTCTCTCTCACACACACACACACACACTCCATACACACTCGCACACACCCACAATGGTTTTTATTTGAAATTACCCCCCCCCCCCCCCCCGTACATAACCTCAAATAATGTGGATGTATGGCGTGTTAATATTTTTCTCGCCGTTCATAACGTGGCGAATTACTTGCATTTTTTATTTCCCGACACTATTGTAGACACTTTATGCTGAGTGCAGCACTTTAAAAAAAATATTTGGTGTTTAGTACCAGTACTTGTTTTACTTTCCAACAATGAACCAAAGGATCAGGATGTGGAGGGCTCGGGCATACCTCAAAATATGTGCTGATAAGAAACACCCACTGCATCAAGCGCTTTCTAGTGAAAAGGGCGACAGACTGAAGAGGGGAAAATCGTGGCTAGGTCGAGCAGAAGATATTAGGCAAATATGCAGCCTAACCGACATCATACCTGGTGCAGAATGGATACCTGCGCCTCAGGCGTTTATTTGTACATTTTCCTGTATTGTCACACTCAACAGGCGATGTAGAGAAGAGAATCCTGTTGCTGTTAATGCAGAGGTCAACGCTCTCATCGGTGAAAATTCAGACGAAGCAGATGCACTAATCTATACAGACGGATCCGTTATACGCCAAAGAAGAAGCGCATGGGCATTTACAGCACGCTCAGCGGTCAGAACAGTCAAAGAAGCCAACGGCGCCTTCTCTATGACAACCAGCATCATGACGATGGAGGTGATGGCAGTGGCGCAAGCGTTTGCCTGGCTTGGAACACAAAAATACACCCGCATATGTATACTCAGTGATTCAATGAGTATGATCCGGAGGGTTCAGGCAGGTTCAGTGCGAAGACAATGGCTTGAATCAATTCAGAAGTCCACTGTGCGAGGAGTCACCTTTATTTTTGTTCCGGGACACGCTGGCGTCGATGGAAATGAAAGAGCTGACAGGTTGGCTGGATCCGCTATCACTACCGACTGTCGGCCTATGGATCATGCTGATATTATCAATGCCCTCAGAGAAATGGGAAGGATAGAGTACTTTGGTGGCAGTGAATCCACATCACTCGCCTGAATGGCAGACTTGGGAATTAAGATCGGCACAGCAAAAAACGAGACGCACACCGGACACGTCAGAAGACTTGTTAATCAACATAAAACTGGTACTATTAGCCATCGGAGTTTGGGGTTCATACTGAGGGGAGGATATGAGCACCTATGGACATGTCCGGAGTGCAATGATGATAACCCAACTAACTAACTAACTAACTAACTTGTTTTTATCTTTCAGTCTGCAATAAATGTGCCTATGATGTTACTTATGTGCATAATACATGTAACATTTCACAATAGGCGTGCTACGCCAGCTTACATGAGCTTGGGGGTGTCATGTTCCATAGTCTGGATTCTGATGATTTCACCGGCGAATCTTGCAATCAGGGAAGGTATCCACTAATTGCAGCTGCATTTAGGGCTATGGCTGACCCAGCCAGGGCGAATTGCAGTTCCTGTTATATTAGGTATGAGTTATTGTTTATTCTCTTTGTAGTGTAAGCCTCTCTTTCTCTCTCTCTCTCTCTCTCTCTCTCTCTCTCTCTCTCTCTCTCTCTCTCTCTCTCGCCCTCTCTCACGCATACACACATAAAACGGAGAGAGAGAGTGTGTGTGTGTGTGTGTGTCATGCACTCATATGTTATGAAACATTGCGCAGTCTCTATCAGAAAAATCTAGGCGCTAAGAATATCACAGAAGTTGTCCTAGAATACTGAACATCAACCAAGAAGAACAATCAAGAAATGTTGCAGAATCGCATGTGTACTCATGTCTCGGAAACACATTGTGTCGACGATATAAGACATCACAGTCGCTTGAAAACAACAATAATTGACATTGTAGTTTCTGGAAACAAAAGGCACGGCTAGAAGCAGTCGGAAGATGACACATCAGCGCAAAAAGCTGGAAAACTATTTGCAGCTACCTATAAACATCCGTTTCATAAATGTTGGTGTGTACGTATGTATCGACCTATGCATTCGTGTGTCTTTCTCTCATAGTGGTAAATACGGATGGAACAAACGGAAATAACTACCGAGAATGGTAATAGAAATAGCTGGAGGAAGAACAGACAAAACTAACACCTTCTGACTTCCTGACAGGGAGGCAGGGAGGGGGAGGGTGAGGCGAGGTCTTGCAGGATACAATCCCCAGCAGGTATCTGGAGCCCAAGCAATGGTAGGCAGAATGTTTCATTACAGGCACTAGGACTTAACTAATGCTTATTAAAACGAGTACGTTGACTAACTATGAGTAAGAAGAAACTCCACAGGGGGGCATGTACTGCAGGGGTCTACCAATCATCAGTAGAAGTAACCTCTCGTCGACAAATGTTTCTGCCCACGAGCTCCTAGACATTTTCAGATAGTGGCCCAATCTGAGTTCGTGAAGCTCAGGGTTGGTTTCCCCTGCTGCACGTATTACCGGATGTTATTCGGACAGGGACAAGACGAATTGGTGATTTTGCGGTAGCATAATTAAAGCAGTCTGCATACCTGGACGACCGAGTCGCTAGCTTACGATTGGTTTACCGGACACATGTTGGACTTTGTTGGCAGGTGGCAGAGGGACACTGGCAGACAATTCAGACACGATGGACTTTAAGGGATAAGACATTCTTTTTCACTAGACACCCGGACCAGCTCACCGAGGCCCGTCCCCCACGTTGTTCTGTTGTGTCCAGAGCCAGCTCGATGCCCTCTCAGCAACCTCGCCCAGTTGTTTACGTGTCCGTTTGCGTTCATTACATCGTAACCACCAGTCAAAGAGTCAATCAGAATACAACTAGTTATCTGATTGCTCAAAAATCAAACAGATATGGTAACAACGTTGTAAGCATATGCAATACAACAGTGCCGCATTAATCAAAACGAATGATAGATGGTCAAGATTTAAAGCAAATACTAGCCAACTATTCAAAACAATTGTGAACACCGCAAAGCTATCAAACCCCAACCTACAAGTATAACCCTAGCCTAAAATGCAGAACTACCGTTGAAATCAGGTCTCAATGACGCACAGAGCTCATAAGTTTGAAGTTTGAGGTTTGAACAACGGATCAACATCATGACACACGGGTAGTAACCCATAAGTGCTCTGTTCTTCTAACTCAAGTCCGAGCCCGAAGAAGCTCAGCCTAGTGCACAGGCTCTGTGGCACTGGCAGGGATCCTGAAATATTTTGTGTAGATTTTTAACTCCAGATTTTACCCGGGTAGCACCGTTGGACTACTATATTCGATTTACAACTGCCAGGGAATTTTTTTACGTGCTTAAAAATGCACACAGACGTACGATCTCGCTACCCAGAGACCAGGGGGAATTACTAGAAGTCTAAGTCCACGTGAAAAAATAGCAGCCCTTACCAGGGATTGAACCTGTAACCTCTAACACTCGAGGCGAACACCATGAATCGAGACCACACAGGTCCCTGGTCTTCTTATAAGACCTGATGTGGTCGAATGTTGCCAAAACACTCAACTTTCTCTTTGTCTCGGCTTAAATTATTAGTTCTGAACTCGGTCTCCTGTGTTGTATTTCCAGGTCAGATATCTCAGAATGTCCTAGTTTCTCGCCACAATAACAATGCTAGAGAGACGCTAAAAGCCAGTGCTTCCGAGCACATGCTTCATGGATAAAATCAAGTATAATGCTTCAAGATGTACATGTTTTGTCATCTGTAAGTAAAGTGAGTAAAGGACATTTCCCATGCCTTCAGGACTAGACCTATAATTTATAGACCAATCAGCACAAGACGGGTGATGTGATCAACATCACGCCGACCGCCATTACTTCTCGGGACTGCACCCGGTACCCACTCAATCCTGTGTGACATGGGAGCTAACCTCATTTTTGTAGAATCCAGATTTAGTCAGGACCCGAACCCACGACCTTCCGATCCGCAGGGAGCCTCTAGCCGCTCACCATGGACGACTGCCTTTGTCATCTATAGTACATTATACTCCGTGGCCGAAACAGGTATTCTATCTTTCCTTCAACGTGGCAGCCGCCATTGTGGACCCGAAAGAATGAGGCTAAGGTCCTGAAGCAGCTGATAAAAAAAAAATTATCCGGCTCCCAGCTTGACCCAGCCTTAAATGAGTATCAGCCAAAATACTGGGAAGTAAAAGCGGTTAACCACATCACCCATCGAGTGCCGATTGGTCTCTGAAATATAGGTCTATTGTTTTTATATCAGACTTAAGGCACGGAAAAGGTCCTATACTTTACTTATATACGTTCCTTTGACGCAGGGGGTCAGTCATCCATGTGACAACCGACAGACCGAAAACCACAGCAACTGTTCCAACTGATGATTATACTGGTGAGAACTGTTTGTAGTCTTGTCTATCAAACAGTGAGTGACTGCAAGTCGTTAACTTTGCTTTTGTTTCATATATATTTATTGTATTAGACTCACGCACACTATCTCTCCTGCCCGCCCTCTCTGTCTATATATATTTATATGTGTGTGTGTATATATATATATATATATATATATATATATATATATATATATATATATATATATGTATATACATATATATATATAGAACAACACACGAAGTCCGGAAAAAATGTGGAGTTGAAAATTTACGCAACGTATTTTATGATTCTCGCCGCTGCAATGGAATTCTTGCACTGCGATGATTCTTCGGACTCAGGCTTGAGATAGAAGTAGAACGGAGCACTTATTGGTTACACCCGTGTACCATGATGTTGATCCGTCGACTAAATTAAACAATAAAATATAGTTCTAGTCCTATATGCACAATACGCCTAATGGCGTAGTAATAGGTCCTTTACTTTTAACTTACATGTGGGGGCTGCGTCTTCACTAGGCATAGTGTTCGCCTCGACTGCTAGAGGATCCGTGTTCAGTCCCCGGTAAGGGCAAGGATTTTTTCACGTGGACTTGGACTTCTAGTAATTCCCCCTGGTCTCTGGGTAGTGAGATCGGACTCCCGTGTGCATCGTTGCGTACGTAAAAAAAAATCCCTTGGCAGTTTGAAATCGAAAAGAGTAGCCTAACGGCGCTGCAGTGGCAAAATTTAGAGTTTAAATTCTAAACTTTTTTAGGATCCTTGTCGGTGCTACAGAGCAAGACTATAGAAGTGACCAGAAGATATCAAATCAGGAATAAGGTCACACGAGATAAAATCGGCACAGAACCAATTCTAAATTACACACAAAGACAGCAAATCGAATGGTTTGCTTACTTTGGAGAGAATGCCTTCTTATGCTATACCATATAAGGCATGTATCAACAGTGGAGAGGGACGTAGAGCAAGAGATAGACCAAGAACAAGATGTAAAGATAACATCAAAAAAAACTCTACAGCACTAGGATGTGTCTATGGCCGAGGCAGCCAGAAAAGCACGAAGCAGGACCTTATATCTCCTTCGACATCCAAAGCGGTAAAAGAGCACGTACAGAAGAAGAGGAAGAGCTATGATGCGGAGTTCAGGGCACCTAAAGATATGTCCGAAGCGCCCGAAACGGACCGGCCGTGCTATGATACAGACATGCGGCCGCATTAGTCGACACCATGAGGAAACGGCACAAACAGCGGGAAAAAAAAGAAACCTTAGAGGCCACATTTCAAAGACTTGCATCGTGCTGAGAAAATATACGGCACCCCCGTAACGCCCAGCTTACAACTTTATGGTTAATTTAACCATTGAACTATCCCTGAGGTTAAACGACTATAATTCAGTAGTCTGGTAGTCTGGTAGTCTTAGTTTCAGCTTCATAGCAAACGGGTCATCCCATCTTTGCTCCGCTCCTGTGCCAACGAAAAACACACAGAATGTTTATCACAGTATTAGAATTGCAGTTCATCATTGATTATAGCAGAAGTCGCCAACAGATCAGCAGTTGCCCACGCGATCAATTTTAATCACACACGGGCACCCCAACACTGCACGACAGGCATCGCGCCATTTTCTGAATCTACAATATAATTTAGCCAAAGTTGCCTTGTGCTCTGAAGCTCGTGGATTGCCTACGTGGATGGAAGTCTTTCTGTTCACTCATTCAATTGTTATGGATATACCGGGCGATCGTAGCTTTAGCTACATAGATTGTGCTCTCAGTGTATGGATAGTAATTCTATGGGGTGGGGGAGGGGAGAAAGAGAGAGGGAGAGAGAGAATGAGAGAGAGAGAGATAGAATGAGAGAGAGAGAGAATGAGAGAAAGAGAGAGAGAGAGAGAGAGAGAGAGAGAGAGAGAGAGAGAGAGAGAGAGAGAGAGATCCATATGGAATAGCAGCTTGTAGTATGGTAATATCATCTTTGGAACCTGTTAAAACCATTTTGAAAAGATCGAATTCGTTTGTTGGAAACCGAAGAAGGCTTTCAAACGGTAACATTAATTTTACCACTTTTCTACTTCTCTTTTAGAGTGACTGTGTTATTGTAAATGGCCCAAAAATGAATCCCTGTGGTTACTTCAGTTGTAAAGACTTTATTTCACTGTGACAAACCTTCCAGAGGATGAAAATCCAGCCCTAGAGAAACCCCGCCTTGTGTGCTACTACTCGATGCCCTCACTGCAACCAAGCGACACAGACAGGCTCCTGCCAGAACACATCAACGCCAACATGTGTACTCATATTTCTTATAATTACGCCGATGTTCAAGGACTGGAGCTGACATTACGCAGCGGCATCAATAACTCAGCCGGATCAGGTGAAGGAATGTAAGTGTTTAGGTTGTCTTTGATGTTGTAGATGCTTGCAGTCATGCATTACTAAATACGCGAACCGAGGAAGCAAAGTGGTCGGTGTTGTACACATTAGAGGAAGACGAAACGCATGGTTAGAACATGTTAGCATTACACTTCGGCAAGGGCAGTTCTCCAGTGGATAAAAGATGGAAAAAGAGAGACGAGAACGATCTAATGCAGTGTTGTCCAGTTTTTTCCCATCTAAATGCGGGGTTATAACCTAAAAAGTTCCCCTTCCCCCCCCCCCCCCCCCCCCCCCCCCCACCAAAAAAAACACAATTAAAAATTTTTTAAGAAAGAGTACAACAGAAAATCCCTAAGCCCGCCCTGTTAATAAACATCTCAGAAAATAATATGTTAGTAAATCAAAGTGTCAAAAAAAAAAAAAAAACGATCACCAGCAACAGGTAATTGAGTTTCAATTTTTCAAATATCAGTATTATCGTTGACATTGTTCGTCTGGATAATATCTGCTATTGTTGGTCTGCTGTTGGACAAGTCACAACGAATTTCATCCTGTGTATCGAACTGGCAACGCTGTTTAGTTTTCATGACTGTTGAAGTTGAAAATCTCGATTTAAAAAAAGGTATGTGACGGGAAATGGCTAAAGATTATTAATAGCTTATTTAGCCACATGTGAGCACATTGCAAGATACTGCAGCCCTGAAACATCCAATGTTACAAATATGAAATAGTTTTTAGCACCTGAATTGCAATTCAGCTCAGTTGCCTTCTTTTTAGTTCGTGTTAATTGTAGGACTGACCCTCGCGTTGGCCTTCATCCTGCCTTAGTCCACAATGTTCGCTAACTCTTTCAGAAACTTTGTTGTGGCGCCAAGTATATCGTCCCTGGCCTAGGGTTGTTCTGCTCGCGAACAATAAGTCCGGACTATACGACCAAGCCAAATCGAATGCCAATGTGAGGGCCAGTCCTACCGTCGACCCCAAGCGCTTCCTCAAAGCTGGGCAGATTTCGGTACTTAATTTATAACTTACCCCTGACGTCACGACAACGTCACGGGAGACATTCCCAATAAATTCTAGGGTTTTCAGGTTGTAGTTTCTCGCGATATCTCTACAGCCAAGTTTAAGGTTAGGGTTAGGGTTAGGGTTAGGATTAGGGTTAGTGTTAGAAGACATTAGATGAACACTCAAAAAAATCACCACACAACAGCACACTTGCACCCCTTGAAATAATGGACTGTCAGGTCAGCTGTGGATTTCCCACGGGAGTTTCGTGTTTGGGGTACGTTATAAATAAGGAACCAAGATTTTTAAAAGTAAAGTCAACAAGGTCGCATACGCTCTATCTATACTTGAGTATGCGAGGGACTGGTTACTAGCGGTCGACCAGAGTCTGTCTGTCTGTCTCTATATCCATCCGTCCGTAGGTCCGCCTGTCTGTCAATCAATCGATCAATCACTATGTCAATTTATTAATCAATCTGTCTGTCTGGTCAAGTATGTATTTATGTACTTTTGTGTATATATGTCCATATATGTGTATATCTATCTGTGTGTATGTGTGTATTTATGTACATGTATATATGTGTCCGTGTGTGTTCATGTGTCTGTGTTACGTGTTATGCATATATGTATGTATGTTTGATTGTATACAAATATGCTTCAACACATATACACACATACATACCCAGGTACGCAGATATGTTTAATCTGAAGCTGAGGAACCCAGACATCAAGATTCTACTGGCTGTGAAAGGCAGCAGTGTTGGCTCTGCATCCTTACTGTTGCTAATAAAGAAAGATGATGTCCGGTTTACCTTCGCCAAAAATACGGCGTCGTTTCTACGTAAAAACAACTTTGATGGATTTGATATTTTTTGGGAGAATTCCGGTGATAAACTGAACATACCCAGAGATGTACTCCGCTTTCACCTTCTCGTGCATGTAAGGTTTGTGTTTGTATGTTTTTGTCTATTTGTGAGTACTTTTAAAGGAATTGGAGGTCTGTTGGAGCATAAATTAGTGGAAGGCATTTTTATTTTTGTTTTGAAGAAAACGTGCAGAATGTGTTGTTTGTGAGAAAACGTACTAGAATGTGCTGTTTGTTCGTGGGAGAACGTTCAGAATGTGCTGGTTGTTTCCGATAACACGCGTAGAATATATTATGTGTTCGCGAGAAAACGTACAGAATGTCCTGTTTGTTTGTGAGAAAACGTGTAGAATATGTTGTTTGTTTGTAAGAAAACGTGAAGAATGTGTTGTTTATGAGACAATATGCCAAATCTTTTGTTTGTGTGTGTGTGGGATAACGTGTCTAATGTGTTTGTTTGTGAGCAAACGTGCAGAATTTTTTTTTTTTTTTTTGTGAGTAAATGTGCCGGATTTGTTGTTAGCTTGTAATTAAACTTGCAGAATGTGTTGTTTGTAAGAAAACTTGCAGAATACTTTATATATTTGTGGGGAAAAAAACGTGCCCAGTCTGTTTTAAGTTTGTGAGAAAACGTGCCAAATGTATTTTTAGTTTGTGAGAAAACATGCCAAATGTGTTGTTAGTTTATAAATAACGTGCCAAATGTGTTGTTTTGTATGTGACAAAACGAACAGAATGTGTTGTTAGTTTGTGACACATGGAGCAGAATGTGTTGTTGTTTGTGAGAAAACAAGCAGAATGTATTGTTTGTTTATGACAAAACTAGCAGAATGTGCTGTTTGTTAGAAAATGTGCATACGATGTGTTCGTGACTAAATTGAATGAACGTTTTGTTTGTGAGTAAACGTAGAATGTGCTGTTGGTTTATGAGTGCACCTATAGAACATGATTTGTATATAATTGCTGCCATGATGTTTCCATGTCAGTAAACGGTTTGTTGTTGTTTCCTTATGAGTAAATTTCAAGTACTGTATGTGTTAAGAGTAAACATGTAGTATGTAAGGCTTGTTTGCGAATGAAAAAATGCATGAACCATTCAAAAATTGACATCACTGCCATAGGGACGTACCCACACCTGCTCCTTGCCCTTCTTCAGTAGTTAACGAATAGTCGACATTATTAATAGTACCAGTTGAAACTTGATCAAAAAATCACTTACTTCCCATGGCTTAGGCGTTGCGAGTCCGACTCGCGATCCAGCGTACCGCGATCGAAACCCATTGCTGGCTGCGTGGATTTTTATTTATGGGATGGGGCGTCGCAGGTCGACCCAGCCTAGAATGGGTACAAGGATGGGCTGTCCTGGGAAAGTAAAGACAGCCGGCGTAATGCTGACCACATTACCCACCGAGTGCTGATGGCCTGTAAAAATATGGGCGCTCTTCCCATATGCCAGATACGCCTACAGGCGTGGAAAGGGATCTTTACTTTACTTACTTTCCGCTTAGTGTTAAATGTCTTACAGAACCTGCTCTTGCCCTCCTTTGGGAGCAAACTTTTATCATGTGGATAATAATTATGAGTAAAATCTTGGTATGTGCAACTTCAAAATGGCCTTCCATATGTACACATATTCTGCAGTTGCAATTAGTGGGCTATCACAATGCAGTGGTTTTTTTTTTTTTTTTTTTTTTTCAGGATCTGAAGAGAGCTTTCGTCATGGAATCCAATAGGAGCGGAAAACCTCGTCTCATCTTGTCTCTTGCTCTTCAGGCACGTAGAGAAAGCATTGAAAGTGGTTTCGATGTTATCAAATTAACAAAGTAAGCTGAAAATGTCTGGCAGAGATATTAATGTCCATACTGTAAGATGGAAGTAGGCAAATGCACTATGATGCGATTAGTGAAAGATATGCAAAGTAACTATGCTATAATTGTAACGCAATCTTAAAAAAAAAGTTCTTAATGTGAATGGCAAAAAATGATAACTACAAAGAAAACTGATCCTCCTATATAGAACATCACAGTAAATAGGGCAAACATCAAGCAAGTTGAAATGTTTCAGTGTTTGAGTTGCCTGAAAATATCAGTGTATTAAAGAAGTTAAATTTAAAATAGTCGAAGCAAAGGCAGCATTTTAAAAAATGAATTTTTAATGCAGACTATATTTCTTTGTCAATTGAGACGAGAAAGAGAATTCTTGAAAGCTATTTAAATCATATCCTTATATACTGAGGTGAATCACGGAGTTAGTAGATTAGTGAAAAAGTATTTGGAAACTGGAGATGTGGTTATATTGAGGAATGATGAGAATGCCCTTGGCAGATAAAAGGGTCACGAAGACGCATTGAAATAAATTGATTCACGAAAAGAACTGACTGCCCGGATCGGTACATTTTTTGGTCACGTGACCGGAACGGGAAAACTGGAGTACATCGTGACAGTGAGGATGCTGGAAGGGACGAGAGGCAGAAGGAGACCGAGAAGGAAGATGCTGTGTATTTTGACATCACGACATGTAGGATCATCTATATCAGAGTTCATTGAAAGTAGACGAGGAAAAAAAAGGTTGTGGGTGGACATGGCCACCAACGCCACACTTATGTTTTTAAGAATAATAATTTAAAGGAAAGGTAGCTTTTAAAGCCAGTGGCGCCCCAGCTACTAACTAGACTAATTTTTTTTTTTTAATTTATCAGCGCTCGCAGGGCGCTGGTGTGGTCATAATTATGCCACAGGCTTTTACTCCCCTTGACATTATTTCGCACAAATTCTCCGCTGTGTCGTCATGGGAGTTTATGTCAATTTCGAAGAAATGTTTACCTCCAAGTAGAGAAGAAAACAAGGTCGTTGGTAAGTAGTGGAGCGTCTAGCCACTGATAACCAGTTAGGACCATGATTGCATCTCCACAGATTGATCGATAGGATTCACATCGCCTCTTTAATTGTTCCACGTGCCGAAGATAACTGATCGCTTGTGTAATGACATAGTTACGAGAAGTGGCATTGCGATGAAAAATGATCTAAATGCGTGCGCGCTTCTTCTTACGGTGATTACTGTACAGAGTTGCGGAAACATTGCATGACTGTGTTTTCACAGCTCTGCTTTACCAAGTGGTTTTTTGTTGTTGTTTGTTTAGAAACAACATGCAGTTCTTCTGTCCACACCCTCCAAACTCCCAAAATCATTTTTCGAGTGTTTTTTTTTTTTTTCAACTTCAGAAGGAAGTAAATGACAGTTGCCGATCCTATGTCTTTAAAGAGAATCACGCTAAATCATGGAGACAATTTCGAGCTACCACTAAAAATGTCTACAAGATGTACTAGCAAAATAGGAAAGAAGGTTAGAATATGCGTATTGAACAAGGACGCAACTTTGACTGGGATAAAACTCACAAACGGGTTGAATGTTGAAATAATAATTGACATCACAACCCTCATGAAACTCCCGTAAGTGCCCCGTCCCTATCTTCAGCAGCAAGCGAAGAGTTACAAACGGGAAAATCTACCGACTACAAAAACTCAATGTCAGGGCTTAATGATCAACCCTTGGCATGTTGTTTTAATGTATAACCATGACCGGACTTACTGCAGTCTAATAATTCTGTTCAGGGAGTCGCCGTTGCCGAGCGGCTACACGCTCGCCGCTGATCGGAAGGTCGTGAGTTCGCTCCCTGGCGGAGACAGACTGTTTTTAAAAATGTCCTTGGCTCCCAGGTCGACCCAGCCTTGAGTGGGCACTGAGTGCATTCCCAGGAAATAAAGGCGGCTGGCGTGATGATGACCATATCACCCATCTTGTGCCGATTGGTCTATACAAATATAGGTCTAGCCCTATATGTCCTATACGCCCTATACTCCTAAAGGCGTGGAAAAGGGTCCTTTACTTTTTTTTACTTACTTTTTAATTATTCTGTTCGGACGATGTTCCGGGTGCAGGGCCAACTAGTCTTGTGATGTGGTTTTTATTTTTGCTGGTGTTGTGGTGGTGTTGTTTGTATGTTGGAGTAGTACTCCTAGCAATCGTCCTTACAATCTGTAGCAAAAGCAAAGAAAAAATGTATGTGTGTGTATATATATATATATATATATATATATATATATATATATATATATATATATATATATATATACATTTACGCTGATCTGTCTTTGAAGGAAAGGCAGTGAGAATGACAAATGTTTGTACCAACAGGTAAACAGACTTAATTAAATTTGCCAGTTCTGAATACTTGCAGCTGCTCTATGGAATATATATGTTCGTCTTCAAATGTCAAAACACGATTATATCGGTGCTACTAACCACATATTTGTTTTAATCGATCTGTTTTTTAAATGTCTGTGTCAGTAGTTGTGTTAGCTAGGGATTGGCGCCCTCCTTTGCCTGGTTGATGACTGGATATGCATTTTTATTTTAAATGTGTGCTCAAAACAGGAGCACTGACAGAACGAAAATAAACTGATTATGTGGGATGGGGTGGGTTTGTGTGTTAATCAACCACAAAATTGAAACCAAAAAGAAATATTTCTTTGAATTATCTGACAAGAAAAAAATTATTGCCTTCAAAATAATAATTCACTTCTTCTAAACGTTTTAGATTTTATGTCGGCTGTATCATGTTTTTTTTTTTTTTTTCAAATTTACATACATGCAAAAATGTGAAGTGTATAAAAAAAAGGCCTGCAGTGATCATTTTAACGTGTATAACTATGGTAACGTGGGATAGGGTAAAGCAAAGGGTGGCTGGGTGGATGGGGTAAGAGGGGCGTCACGACTTTAGCCTCAAAACACATTTTTGAAGAGCTTGGAAAATGTAAATATTTTTTATTGATGCCATTAGGGCTCTAAGCTTCTAGCTTTCGTCATATCCGATTTGAAAGATGTGAAATAATTGTGATATGTATATTGAAAAATCCATATATTAGAGGGCCGGCTCCCTACACTCAGAGGACAGGCAAGACGGACGTATAACGAGATTACAACCGGTACCATTAGTACTTAAACTCTGCGCTGGCTGCTGAGAATAAGGGCTGAGCGCTCATGGGAATGCCCTGAGTGCTGTGATGTTAATTCTTTACTCAACTCAACCCAGCTCAACTCAACTCATGTTAAATATTATTCTACATTTGGTTGATCTTGATGTGTGGTCCATACTCTACATACTGATGGTCTTCTCTAGGTGGACAGATTTTATCTCTCTGAAAACGTTTGATTTCCACGGCAGCTGGGAGAAACGTGTAGGGTTCAACTCTCCTTTGCTGGCGAGCCGCTACGAGAGTGCAGACAATTTACTGTTAAACGTGGTAATTATTTGTTTTGATTATTTTATTGTTATAGCTGGTTTTTTGGGAGGCAAACATCAGAGCCGCCTTAACAGTATTAAGTTTCCTATGCAAATGAGTGACATAGGTTCTCTACAATAGTTAAGTCCAACATGATGTGTATAAGGAGATACTCCGTACGTCACTCGGGCGCCAGTCCTTCACTGTTCTGGTTGTACGGAACCTCACGCAAGACCATCTGCAGCACGTCCTCGTCGTGCGCCACGGATAATGTCTCAAATGAGTATTAGCAGAGCTGTCAGGGGATCTCGGAGTTTGTTGTTCCCTGCCTCATGGGCAGCTGTACTCCGACTTCGAGGGAAGACGTCAGGCCTATTTCTAGGATGACTGTGGCCATTTTGTTGTGTGGGTCGAGACGTTGCCTGATTTGTGTGGTGTCCACTTTGTCTCCTTCTCCGTAGGTATTGCCCCTGGAGTACCCCTTTGGGGCAGCCCCCTGTGGAACGGTTGGCCCTCAAGGGAAGGCAGGGGCAGATTATGGGCACCCCAGAGGTGATGTGTCCTTGTGGCTCTCATCAGCCCGCCCCCAAACGCATAGCTGAAAAATGTTATCAAAACTCATTAGGAACATGAGTAAAGTGCTTGCCCAATGTACAACTAAAATTACAACCCTTGGTTAAAAGATTGGGAAGTGAAGAGAACATTGTTCTGCTGAGACTTAACCCTTGACCTAGAAATTTACCCGCAGCACAGACGAGTAAAATCTCCTGTGGGGGGCGCCTCGCATCAAGATTCTTCCCATGTACATCCTCTGTTAACCCTCAGTGTCGTCGTCACCGCGCTGAGGTACACCAAGACAGCAACCACCCATCGGCTGGCTATGCCTAAATGTCTAACAAAACTAGATCCTACGTCACACGAGTAAGCTCAAAATATGACCATCACAAATCGTATTGAACGGAAAATGTCCAAATGTCCACACCAATAGACCCCACTCGCCCGAGTGCTGGGACCAAACAGATAACGATATGCCTAAAGCAGGATGTTGAATTTTGTCGGGCTAACGGCTCGTCAAAGATACCTAACGTGCGAAGAAAAAGAATGTACCTATTTGAGTGGTCACTAAAGTCCAGATTTCGCGGGCTGCTCCCCGCTGACTTCCAGAGGGCGCAGCCCTTGTCGAGTGGCAGGCCTAATACGGTTGTGAGGTCAAGCAGGCATGTGCAGGACGTGACGATTCCTTGGGTGAGCCCAGAACTAGAGCGCCATGTGCCGGCTCTGCAAAAATGGTAGCCTCCTTGGATGGCGGGAAATGCCCATGATCTGCCCCTGCCTTCCCTTGAGGGCCAACCGTTCCACAGGGGGCTGCCCCAAAGGGGTACTCCAGGGGCAATACCTACGGAGAAGGAGACAAAGTGGACACCACACAAATCAGGCAACGTCTCGACCCACACAACAAAATGGCCACAGTCATCCTAGAAATAGGCCTGACGTCTTCCCTCGAAGTCGGAGTACAGCTGCCCATGAGGCAGGGAACAACAAAACGGTTGTACACGCAAAACTCAGGTCCAGGTAAAAGCCAAAAGTCCAAGCGGACGATTAACCGGGACCTTCCGCCGGAATTCACAGCCGGTGAACGAAGAAGAAGAGTGCGTAGGCGAGAACGGGTGCACGCACATGCGTGTGTATGTGTGTGTGTGTATATATATGTGTCGAGAATAAAAATATAATATAATTCTCCCGAGTCCCCAGCGACTGCATAATTCTTGAACCCCTAAATCCTGCGGCTAAATACCCCCCCCCCCCCTTTTCCCTCCACCCCGCCCGTAAATGAACGATCATTATTGCCACTATAAGGTCGCCTCTCCCTACTGTCAAATACAACGAAAGCCTTTGGCTGAGAAATCGTCTGATTCTGAATCGAATTGAGTATTACGGAACTGTGCTCCCTAAATCAGGAACGTCGACAAAATATTCTTGGGCAGTTAACATGACGCTAACAAAAACCAACGCAAATAACACTTTCTTTCTTGTCTTCCAGGATGCGTTTGTGGGATACTTTATATCCAAGGGAGGAGATGTGAAAAGGATCAATATTGGCATATCTACCTATGCTGTGAGCTTCACGCTGTCCAACTCCAAACAGTTTGGGGTGCTGTCTTCGGCCTCCAAACCAGGGCGAGCGGGGCCAGTTACTGCAACACCTGGCATCTTGGCTTTCTATGAGGTAGCTGATGCTCACCTGGTTTATGCCTGAGATTTAAACATGCAAACAAACAGTGAGACAAAAACCAAAACCTTACTTTAAAAAGCTGAGAGAATGGGGTAATTTTATTTCTGTTTAAAATGAAAAAGCAAAACACACACACAAGCACACACATACACACACATATATCAACACACACACACACACACACACGCACACACGCACAACACACAAAAAAACGTTTGTCAAACAAGAAAAAGATGAAAACTGTAAAGGTTACTAATATTAGTTAGTTGCGTGTCCCTTACAGGACGTTGCAAACCCAGTACTAACATTTTTGGACAATTACGGTTTTTCTAGGCAACTTCACGTTTAGAAGTTTGCCATTGCTCACTAAACGGTCGGTTCTCAATACCACTGACGAAACCAATGTGAGGCGCTCTGCTATCAGTTCGACCGTAGTAGGCTGTAAAACTGATAATAGGTATTTTTTTTATATATATATATATATATATATATATATATATATATATATATATATATATATATATATATATATATATATATATATATATATATATATAGACAGACAGACAGACAGACAGACAGACAGACAGGCAGGCAGGCAGGCAGGCAGGCAGGCTGGCAGGCAGACAGACAGACAGACAGACAGACAGACAGACAGACAGACAGACAGACAGACAGACAGACAGACAGACAGACAGACAGACAGACAGACAGACAGACAGACAGACAGACAGACAGACAGACAGACAGACAGACAGACAGACAGACAGACAGACAGACAGACAGACAGACAGACAGACAGACAGACAGACAGACAGACAGACAGACAGACAGACAGACAGACAGACAGACAGACAGACAGACAGACAGATAGATAGATAGATAGATAGATAGATAGATAGATAGATAGATAGATAGATAGATAGATAGATAGATAGATAGATAGATAGATAGATAGATAGATAGATAGATAGATAGATAGATAGATAGATAGATAGATAGATAGATAGATAGATAGATAGATAGATAGATAGATAGATAGATAGATAGATAGATAGATAGATAGATTAGATAGATAGAGAAGTGTTAAACTGAGAGCTAGTCAACATTATTTAGTTTCTTGTCGAGTGGCATGACGATATTGCATCTTCACAATCCGTGATTGTCAACAGCCTGTGTCTGTTCGTGTATTGACATCCCTCTATATTATTACAAAAAGCTGTCAACATTCATCTCGCGTTGTCTTCCTCTGTCTTTCTTTTCACAGATCGATCATGCAGTCATTATGTGTACCACTTTCCTTCTTCTCATAACATGGCAATCCCCCTTTCCCTTAAACCCCACACACATGATGACATAATTTTTCTGATGTTTGTGAATAGTTCTCGTCGAGCTCCGGCCTCATTCAGAACACCTGGGTTGCTCTCTTTGGGCTGTCCAACTGATTCTAGTCAGACTTCTGTAAAATCACATCTTCGAAGCCTGAAGAAGACCAGACATTGGAGAGATTAGTGACCGATGTGGCAGATATAGTTGGCTGTACGCAAGACATACGGATGTGGACAGACAATGCTCAACGTCACTAAGCATTGATACGCGATGAATATATACGCTACTTCGAGAACCGCAGTAGGCAACCAGCTGGATGGGCACCTTCTAGCCCATTATCTTATGTTAATGTATTCATTTTTTTTTTAACTTCCAGGAAGGCTTGGCGTGCAGTGGAGACTAAGAAATGGCCCGGGAAATAAAGAGACAACCATTATGCTAACCACATCGGCAATCTGGTGCCGATTGATCTATATAATTAAAGTTCAATAAATAATTAACCTAATGCACCAAAGACATGGAATGGACTGTTTAATAATATAGTCCATTTCAGAAGTCGAGCCCGGTTAACAAAAATACAAATAAAAGTAGGTTACCCATTAACCATTTAGTGTAAATTATTTTAATTTAGCATGCAGTCTATTAATAATATTGCATGTGAGGTGATGTTTGAACATGCTCCACTCTTGTGTTAGTATCTACTATTTTTCAGGAGTGCACACAATATTAGTCAAATAAAGATAATAGAAATTCACCTTTTTAAGAAAACAACAGTACCTCTGGAATTTGAATTATAAAATCATAAGAACATGGAACATCTAAGATCACATGCATCAGTTAAATTTGATCCACCGAGGGGTTTTTCAAAATTTTTGTTTAGAGTGTGAGTGCTCGACCTCTTGAAACTCACTATATCTACTTATATAAGATATTTCAGTGACCTTTGGGGTATTCAATGGCATCAAAACATTTCTTCTCAAACTCAGGTTTGCCAGTTAATTCAAAATGGCGCAAAGGTGCACTACGAACCTTACCAGCACAACCGCTACCTGGTCAGTGGTGACCAATGGGTGGGCTACGATGACAAGACAAGTGTTTACAGAAAGGTCAGGCTTCTGTTTCCCTTTTAATTAAATCCGTTTCAGCAAACTCACTATTTGTTTGTTGGTGTTATCTAACACTGTGTTGTTATTGTTGTTGTTGTGTGTGTTTTTTTCCCAGGGCTTTAGCTGACATATTGATCATTATGGTCCCCCAGGTGGCCTCATTTCCTTCTGATTTTGTTTTCGGGCCGAGAGTGATAACATTCAAGCTCCTTGGTTGGAGGAGTGTATTGGAGATGATACTAGCCTTATGCTATAACATAGAATCTTAAAAAGTCAATATGACCACAGGGAAGACCAGGCCCTTAGCCTAGTTTAACAGCTAGTCTAGGAGGAAAGCTACACCAGACGGACAGATGGAGCACTCTTCTTCTGATTCAGCAGATTCTGCAGCATGCTTAATTCCAGACGTCGTCATGAACTACCCTTGCCTTTAACAATGCAGACCGAGACAGGGAAGATGCTGCATGATCCTAATACGGTATCCACAATATTCGGCGGTGAGTGAGCAGCGGTTGTGGACGATTTTCTACCCACTGGAGAAAACACACGAACGTGTATCCAGATTGCAACTTGCGTATCAGTACGGGAACTGTTTGTTCGGTACTGAGGAGGACATTGGGTACGAATGGGATATCTCAAAAACCGTTGATGTCAATTCTAAATTCATGCATGCATCATTCATTTGCGGTACTGCCCAGGCTTTGTGAAAGATCAAACTTCATCTTTGCCTTTAAATGGATTGCCATGAGCTGTGATCCCCTATGATTTCCTATATTATAATATAACAATATAGTCTGAAAATACTAACATACCTGAAATTGATTACTCAACATTACATCCGATTTTCAGAAATGACCTTGGCTCACAGGTATACTCAACCTAAAATGGGTTTTCCGACAAAGTCATGGGAAGTAAAGGCAGCGGCCATGATTCAAACCACATCAAACTCGAAGTGCCGATTGCTCTATGATATGTATTTATATAGGTCTAGCACCATATGCCCAATACGCATGAACGCACAGAAGAGGGTCTTTTATGTTACTTGCCATTTTCACGCCAATGACAGATCGGGCATGTGACGCAAGGATCATATTTTATAGAGCAGTGGACACTGCATGCTGAAATGGGATCATCGCAGGTCAAAATCAATATTAGCCTGTATATCAGACAGTTCCCTTGGGTGCAAAGGTTCTCAAACGAATGCGTGTGTGACTTTACCAGGTTTGTTACGCCCAACTACGTGGAATCAGAGGTCTTATGATATACTCTCTGGAGTATGACGACTTCAGTGGCCAGTCGTGTTCGCAAGGAAGATTTCCTCTTCTTACAACCGCCTACATCACTTTATTGGACAACACATGTCCCAAGTAAGTTTGCAGGTTGTCTCGGCTTGAGTTTAGTTGAGCTTTTATACTTGGCGAAAATTAGATTAGCTTCCATTGCCAGCGTTAGTCGTATTAGCTTTCATTGTCAATGTCAGTCAAGTCAGATTTCGCTGCTAGTGTTGCACATAAAGAAATGAGTGAGGGGAGTTTGAAATAGATGGCAGGGGTGTTAAATAACAGCATCCATGCAGCATCACTGCTATAAGAATGTTTATATAGCTACAGTGTCTGCTACATTACAAAGATCAGTCCTCATTCCGGTGCAGAGGACACACTATGGTCACTCCAGACTAAACGGGTACCGCTTCCTTAAAGTGCAAATTCAAATTTATCAAATTTCCCTGGCTAAGAGGCTGAAGATATTCCTAGAAAAAAGAAAAAGAAATTATCGTCTACCAAAAAAGACTAGGCAGCTAATGAGCGAGAGTAGACACCTTGACCTATGGGGCAACATTCGGCTATAACGTATATAAAAAGTTACAAAAGGAAATGGACAACGTTGCAGTGCCAGTCGATCTTCAGGCTGCTTCCTATCGATTTTTTTTTTTTAGTTCACCGGCTGTAAACTCTAGTGAATAGTCTGGTTGTTCGTCTAACTCTGGACTTGAGTTTTGTTCCAGAACTTGAATGTTGCGTGCACTTCAGTTTTACAGATACGACTTATTTGTGTACTATGGCTCCTTGCCTCTAGATCAGATATCCCGCGACTTCGAAGATAGCCCCAATAATTCGACTATCCCTGCGGATGCAGCGGGTCTGTTCTTGTGTTCCCCACAATGGGTCCCCGGAATCCACACGGGGAATAATCGAGTTACATATGAAACCCGTCTGCTTGCTGCTGGGTATTCTAGTCTATTCCTGGAGTGTTAACTGGGTGTCAAAGATCCTGTTTGAAAGCAGGGTAGCGATGCGCTTAGACTGCTTAGCGACAGACTTATGTACACATAGTTTATCTCAGTGTTTGGTCTTTTTACCTATAGTCTAAGTTTACGTAGGACTGCAGCCATTAAGTAAAGTAAAAAATAAAAAGGAAATATCCCTTTTCACGCCTTTCGGTGCATCGGGCATATGGGCAGAGCGTCCCATATTTTTACAGACCATCAGCACTCTGTGGGTAATGTGGTCAGCATTACGCCGGCTGTCTTTACTTTCCCAGGACAGCCCATCCTGGTACACATTTTAGGCTGGGTCGACCTGCGACGTCCCATGCCACGACAAAAATCCACGCAGCCTGCAGTGGGTACTGCAGCCATTAGGACACTATAAATTAGAATGGTGTGTCGCATTTGCAGTCAATGGGGATGGACGGCTGATACTGCACACGATAGATATGATCTCTCGGCTGTTGGGCGGGATAACAAGTAAAATACTGAACAAGTGGTACTTACAAAGACTGATCCAGCGGACAATTTCTGCGGTCTCTGGGTGCCACTGGAGACTGGGGTGCCACTTGATGGGAATAGCAAGACGAGTAGTTAACAAGATTACAGCAGGTATCATCTATACAAAAACTATCCGCTAGCTGTTGAGGAGGAAGACGGGGTCACAATAGGCTTGTTTTGAACTAAGTGGTCTCTTCCTTACCCACTTTACACAAATAGTGTAAGCATTTATATTCAGAGGTCTGGTATGCTTTCGTTTTGGTATTTATTGTAACCACATGTGAAGGCAGCTTTCAATTTAACCGCAAGTAAAGTTAGCTTACACAAAGCTTGCACCACAGTTCGGTTTTTTTTTTTCCTAATTTTAGCGTAAGTGAAGTTAGCTTTTACTAAAACCACTCTTCTGACGAGCTGTCATTGTTACTGTTTATCAGGTTAGCTCATGTTATAACCACTGTTTGCTTTCATTGTAACTCCATATCAGGTTACTTTTACTGTAACTAAAGGTCAGGTTAACTTTTACTTAACTAAAGTTCAGGTTAACTTCATTGTACCTACTTGTCCCACTACCTGTCATTAATCCTCGTGTTAGATTAGATTTCATTGTAACCACTGTAAGATTTGCAACCCTAGTTAACTGTTATTTTATCAGGCTGACCGCCTTTACTTCCCATAAATCCTTATGGTACCTTTTTGGGCTAGGTCGATCTAGAAACAAATATATTTTTATAAAAACACGGTCTCAATGTTGCTTTGAACCCTTGACCATTGGGCCCAAAGTCGAGTGTCTAGCCGCTACACAATGACGGCTCCTAATATTCATTTTGTGAGTCTCAATATTTATCTTATTTCCATTTCAACATTACTAATATGATCGATTTACAATATTTCGATAATGCAGAAGCAATGAGCTCGGACCTTTGTTTGCGTCATCCCAAGCCAGCCGCATCTCCATGGGTAAATGTTTTGATTTATTCGTGTGAATGTATCCTCTACTTATGGATGTCGACACTTCTTATGCTATTCAGCAATTTTTGATCAACCTAGTGAGAATAAGTCACAAAGAAACGGTGGACAGATAGCTAGAATCACTATCAAGATGATTTTTACCATCATTGTGACAGCGTGAATTCAAATCCAGCTCCTGACGTCTAAGCTCCTAAGAACGACTACCATAAGAAAGGTGGGAAAGCCTTTTAAGGCAACAAAGTAAAAATATGCGCCTGAAAATGTATAATGAGATTAAAAATGCTCCAAGATTAATTGAGTCCACTAGTAAGATGGACAGGACAGGCCTGCGGATACGAATCTTTTGTTATCAGCCCATAAATAAGCTGAAAATAAAACGGTCTTCTGCCTTGACGAAAGAATTAAAAAGAGATCCTATTGGGGATCAGAAGTGATCAGGTATTATGTCCATTTAGGAGAAGGCAGTAACCCCAGCTGCCTGTATTATAATGATGGACATGTCAAAGGCATAAAGATGGTCTCCTTTTGGCTAGTCGCCTTAACACGTCTATTTTTTGCCTATGCTATGCGTAAATGAAAGAGACTACAGTCCTGAACCTGCTGAGGGGTTGCTTCTCCAGCGTCATTGCACTGTCCGCCTGTGATGCTGTCCGCACGTAACTCCGTAGCTACAGCAGCGTTCCTCCCTTTTCCCCCAGAGTGTTGACTCTGGTACCCATTACCTAGAGGCTAGGTCAACCCTGGGAACCACCCGGTTGCGAACACCCGCCGTGGGCTGCAGCGAGTCGCAGCTGGATTTTAAAGAGAGTCTCCTAACGACTGTACTAACGCAGCCCATGTCGCTTCCCCTAAGTATATGGTAAGACCCCACGCCCCATTGTGTATATGGAAAGGACCCCCCTCCGCCCACCCTAACCTTGCAAATGTGCAAGGAGGCTAACCATAGATATACGTACAAGTATCTGTTTATACATTTCACATTACTTCGAATGTATTCTTATATGCTTGGGCTTGAAACCGCACAGAGAAAAACTGACTGCGTCTCCCAGTTCGACAACCCTAGTCTTAAATACCTTACATCCTCGAACGTACAGGCGGCTGGCTGGAAGTTGACATTATCTAACGATTGTCATTTGGTTTACGTAAATGTCGGTCTATCATTAAATGCCAGATTCGCCATGCAGGTGAAAAGTTGTGTCTATAACTTTATTATTGCGTGACTGAATTGTGTTGCAGTTGGCAGGCATTTGCGACGACTGTATTAGTCATTTGGCCATACATCATCAATTGCTGGAAGATTCCCTCACATATATAATCTCCCTATGCCACACACCGCTCAGGAGAGTGAAAGAAAATAGGACTGTGAAGACTGTAATAACGATATTTAAACAATGGATTCTTAAGACGTGACTTCACCCATACGGTGAACATGATATCATTTTCAAATGATATTTTTCTTCTTCTTTAGTGTTACGAGCCCTTGAGCTTAATTACTGCATATATTACCCTCTTCTATTCATCTTTCTAAGTAACCCTCTCTTTCCAGTTTGTAACTCCAAGTGTTTATGATGGTGTTTGGATATCATCTCTCCACCGTCTTCTTGGTTTGCCTAGATGTATACAATCGTTCAACTCCTTTGTGCATACATTTCTTTTTCTCCCTCGCTGTTATCCGCCATTCTACACGTATGCTCCAGCACTTTCAGCACAGTGGCCACAATGACACCCTTGATCACATGTTTAGTGACGCAGTTTCTAATATTTATAAACTATAATAAATTTTTTTTCACTATAACTAATAAAAAGTAAGGTGTCTGTGACCCCGTTCAAAAAATAAGAGGCTTCTCCATGTGGGTCTGAGATTGTTTGTTTTAGTATCCAGAAGCCATGAGTTGTTAACCCTTAGGCTCGGTATTATGGATATCGCAACCTTTCGGCCTTGATTCCATTTTAAATACCGTAAATCTGGGAGAAATGTGGCTTTTCTGCCCACCCCCGGGATTGAACCCGGACCACAAGGAGTTCGTCACCCGCTCACCGCGCAATCCGGTTTAGCCAACTACGCTAGAGAGACGGGCGTCTGAGATAGTTAGGAACCACTGCTGTAGGACAGGACGATATTTACTTTTTTCTTAGGAAACACTGCTGTAGGTGTTCAGTCAATAATTTTTTTTTTCAACTTATCTTAATGTGAAAATATGTTTCACCCTTCGATGCAGGAGAAACATTTTGTCGTTGGATTACACTTTTATGGGGATTTGGAAATTGGATGCTGTCTTTTCAAGTTTTCTGGCAGTCTATAGGGTCACAGTAAGTTTTATTTTTCACTGCATGCAATCATCAGTGACAACATTTAAGATTAGTGAAAAGCACGTCATGGATGGAGCGGGATCATGGTGCTAATCTAATCAGCGATTCTGGTGTTTAAATAGGGAGGCCACGTACGTTTTCCAACATGGCACACAATAACAACGATGGTGATACATGTTTGAGAGTCGCATCTGTTCAGTTTAGATGATCTAGGTTAAGGCGGAAATGATAGCACTCGGGACATTCCCAATAAGCTCTTTGTGCCTATCTTCATCAGCCCTCGCCGAGTTCCAGTTCTAATAGTAGCAGTAGCAGTCTGATGGTGTGTCCGTCCTAGCTTCCCTCTTGAGTGTTGAGTGTCGGCCCAGATACCATGGTCACTCCCCCTGCGGCCTTCTCTAAAGACCACTATGATCAACATGTCCATCCGCACTGTTATCTCGTTCTCAAAGAGCGCTTATCACTGCCGTGCATTTTTACCATTATGCGATGTAGAACCAGCCAATCTGTCTACTTCGAATTATGCCTTAGGTAAACTAACAAACAAAAACAACACATAGTTATGCTCAGAAGTGTTGAAGAGAATGTTACATATGAAATTATTATTCCCAAAGTAAAAATGCAGTAGCTTGACATGCCACTGGCTCATCTGACATATAGTGCTAACCATACATTTATTAATAGCGAAAGATGGCACAACATGACGGCCCACACTTATTTAACTGCATAAAATGGTGATGCCATTAATCAGTGGGTGTTGGACAGAATAGAAGGGTTGCGAACTTAATTTCTGAAGACTGGCATATTCAGATTCGCAGTGGAATGAGCGCCGTACCGTCTAAAACAATGCCTTGCAAATGAACAAAAAAAAAAAAAAAAAAAAAAAAATATATATATATATATATATATATATATATATATATATAGTAGAAAAAGCAGGCAATAAATACAGCGGAAAGTTTACAATTTTCTTAAAATATATGCATTTGGGATTAGGGTGGGGGTGGTAGGGGTGGTTGAAGCTCTGTGTTGAAATACCAGCCTGTCGGCCCAAAGGTTAGAATCCAGTTTAGGACGGAATGTTTAAGAAAGAACTAAATTCCCAGGTCGAACGAGCCTAAATGGGTGATACAAATATTTAGGTTATGCACGTGGCGACAAGATTATCAAAGTAGGCTCAGAGGAAAACAGTGGAAAAAAATGGGAGGGGTGAGCCGTCAGTCCCCTAAATATTTTATAGGGACGGGGACCTCAAGGGGCTGAAGCCATGTTTATCTGATCAAAAATAACGATAATAATACTTATAATTTGGATATTAAAAAAAATAATAAGTAAAGTTACAACGATAATGGATGAATATTTATCTGTCTCGCAGTAGCCAAAGGACTGCAGATTATTACACTAATAATTCATGTATCTTCACATGTAATGCATGGCCACCTTCTTTTATAATGTCAGCTGCAATTCCTGTAGCGCCAGTTGCTTTATTGTTTTCAAGCCGTTTAACAACCTTCTGTTCTTAAACAACCTTCTGTTCACATTTTGTATCGAACAATTTGTTCTTTGTGTTTATGGTGGACACACCAAGACATTCTTCTGCAGTGGTTTCAATTATATTCCTAATATCCATCCAGGTTTGGTCAGCTTCTTCCTCTGACGGAATTTGCAGAATTTTAATTTTATGGTTTATTTCGACTGCAAATTTCTCTGATATGGATAATAAGAAGACAGGATTACATGTGAAAATTATAGCTGAAATCCCTATGATCTACAAACTCTAAGATACTATCGGCTGTACTGCTTAACAGACTAAAACTAAACGTAGAAGGTATATTAGCTGATCACCAAGCAGGTTTCTAAAAGAATAGATCAACGATAGATCAAAAATTCATTTTTCGGCAGATAGTAGGGCAGAATTGAGAATATAGAAGAGATGTACAAAGTGTTTCTGTTGATCTGATAGTGTACACAGAAACAGTTTATGGAAATCTGTAAAGAACTTTCGAATACCGAATTTAATCATCATAACCGAACTACGTATGGAAGAAACGAATTGTATTTTAACTGGGGCTGTACAGAATTTTCGCTTCGTATTCGCTTCGGGGCCGTATAGTGGACCTATTGACTATTCGGTATTCGGCCGAATAGTTGCGGTCGAGCCGAATACGAATAGTAGTTACCTTACACCCGCTTCTGCATACACGGCCTTAATACTGACAACATGGAACGATTGGTTTTGTCGAACGCTAATGCAGCATTCCTGCATTTACTAAGCTGTCAGTGACAATTTCCAAGTTTAGTTACTTGTTATAATACTTAGGATTATTTCATTCCTAGTTATTAGTTACCACAGACTTACCGAAGGATCTAAAACATAAAATGTTTTTAAATGTCCACTATTCTGTACGAATACCAACTAGACATGGAAATAATATAAACTCCGGCCACATCCAAGTCGATAATATGAAAATCATACGAACGGACGAACGGAAACATTTAAGTACTTGGGTGCAAACTTCAACTGCTTCAACATGCTGAGAGAAGAAAACAATTTAGAATACAATCTAGAAATAAAGTAAACTATGCCCTTAAACATTTGCTAAAGTCAAAGTCTCGCAACACCAAGATTAAAATATATAAAACGTTAAGACCAGACGTTATATTTAGCTCTGAAACTTTAAGCAGAATTAAAAGAGTTGAGGCCTTATTACAGGTTTTCGAAAACAGTCTTACGACAAATCTTTGGACCCATCAAAGATGATAACAGCCGGGAATGGAGAGTGAGAAGCAACAACGTAACACATAATGTGTTTAAATCACCATTGATCACTGGCATCACGAGAGCTAACAGACTAAAATGGTTGGGGCACATTGAAAGAATGTCAGAAGACAGAGAAGTAAAACTGTATACACCTGAGAGAGGAATGGGCGTAGACCACGAGGCAGACAAAAAAGATCGAGAGATAATGTCCAGTCAGACCTGCAAACAACTGGTGTCACAAATTGTGAAGAGAAGGCCAGCCAGAGAGATGGATGGAGACGAGTGATATCTGCAGCAGTAAACCTCAAGGGTTCAGAATGCTAAGGAAAGAAGATGATTATTCTGTGCTACTTTATGTGAAGTAAAAGCTCAGCGTACATTTGACATTACGAATGTGTTGTTTTTTAATAGATATATTTTATACACTATTCGTATTCGTATTCGACAGAATATTTGGTCCCGTTATTCTTATTCGGCCGAATAGTAAAAATCACTATTAGGTACAGCCCATATTATAACACATAAAGCAAGGTGATGCTCTGTCTTCATTTCTTTTCAACTTGGCCTTGGAGTAAATTAACTCGGAAAATACGGTGAGATCGTGGCCGGTCTCAGAAGAGACGAAGCACACACAGTAAAAAATCTTTACCGTCTAGGTAGGCGCAAGAAGTCTTATCTCCACTTCCCCGTACAATGTGCTAAAGCAGCAGGCCTTGAGAGGAAACCAGTGTAAACGGTCACTAAAACTACTTGGCGAAGCTGCTGACACACCCCTTCATGCCATGAAAAAAGACTGTTTAAAATATTCTCATGCTGTCTTTCCCAGTCTCTCTTTCCACAGATATTTCCAGTGGTCACTACATGTTCCATGTGTCCTCTTCTCATAACATGACTATAAATGATGACTGTCACTTTCTGATGTTTGTGATAAGTTGTCGAGCATTCGCCTCTTTCAAACTATCTATGTTGCTCTTCTTAGCTGTTCAAGGAATTCTATAGATTTTTCTGGTAATCCATATCTCCGAGGCTTGAAGCAATTGTTCGGCTTATTTAATAATTATCTAGGCTTTTCAGCCGTGTGTTAAAATTGGCTCTATATAGCTTGCGTGAATTCTTTTCTTAACCTCCGGAGACATGGATTTATTGCAAATGTTCTTTTGTTGTTGTTGTTGTTTGTTGTTGTAAAATGCAGTTTTGGATTGTCATATTCTATTCTTAATCTCTGTGATAAAACTTTCATCAGATGTTATCCATGTGCCTAGATACTCACATTTCTGAGCTTGTCCTAAAATGACGCCTTTGACTTTCATTATACATTTAGGCACTTATTTTCTTAGAAATCACGATTACTTCTGATTTCCATTATTAAAAATGAGGCCCATTTTCATCACTTTCTACCACAATCGTTTCTATCAATTCCTGTATTTCTTTCTGACTTGTCGTTATCAAGACAGTATCATCAGCATAACGCAGGCTGTTTATGTTATGCCCACCAACCACTATACCTGGCATATCTATGATAAATTTCATTATATATTCACCGTAAAATGCAAACAAATCAGGTGATAGTTAGAGGTTAGCCACGAATATATTGAATAAGTGGCAGTTGACCAAAACAGGTAATAGTCATTGAGAGGAGGCGAGTTAGTTTGTGGGACAGCTAACTATAAACTACCTAAAAACTCTACGGCATGGCCATAGAGGAAGAGGAGCCATAACCCCCCCCCCCCCCACCGGCCCCCTGCTGCCTTGCAGGGTAAGTCTCTTTAGACAGATTAGACTGTTAGAAAAATTAAACATTGATGGAAAAGATCTACGAATAAAACATCCAGTTTTAACATATGGTTGTGAATCGTATTGGCAGCAAACAGCAGCTATAAGAATTAACAACAGTTTAGGTACATTTCAGAGTATAGAGAGGGACGTAAGACAAGAATGTGTACTGTCACCTGATTCCTAAATGTGTAATAAAAGTCAGTGGTGTTATTTTGGAACAAGTAAAGAAATTTAAGTATCTGGGCACATTGATAACATCAGATGGAAGATGCATTACATTTTATGCAATATATCTTTGTCATTGAGAGTTAGAAAAAGAATTCTTGCTTGCTTAATACATCCAGTTTTAACATATGGCTGTGAATCTTGGATAATCGGTAGGCAAGCCAAACAATTTCTTGAGGCCTCAGAGATGTGGTTTTACAAAAGAGTGCTGAAAATACCCTGGACAGCCAAAAAGAGCAACCAAGAGGTTTTGAAAGAGGCGGAAGCCCAAAGACAACATATCACATACACCAGAAGGAGACAGCCATAATTTTTTTCGGCCATGTTATGAGAAAAGGGA
>CAJHNH020008323.1:424290-439290 GCA_905116865.2 Candidula unifasciata | reverse complement strand
TTAATGTAGGTTCACCAGTCTTCTTGTAGTGAGCACTGCTCGCACCAGTTCATTGCTAGTTCACCAATTTTATTGAAGTGAGCATTGCTCGCCCCAGTGGGATGTTCGTTTGCCAGTCTTCTTGTAGTGAGTACGGTTCGCTCTAGTTCGATGTTCGTTTACTAGTCCTCCTGTATTGAGCACTGCTCGCCCTAGTTTATTGCTGGTTTACCAGTCTTCCTGTAGTAAACACTGCTCGCCCAAGTTCGATGTTCGTTCACCTTTCTTTTTATAGGGAGCACTACTCGCCTAAGTTCGATGTTCGTTCACAATTGATCACTGGCATCATGAAAGCTAACAAACCATAATGGTTGGGAAATATTGAAAGAATATCAAATAACAGAGAAGTAAAACTGTCTACACCTGAGAGAGGAACGGGCGTAGACCACGAGGCAGACAAAAAAGAAGTTCGAGAGATAATGTCCAGCCAGACTTGCAAACAACTGGTGTCACAAATTGTGAAGAAATGGCCAGAGAGATGAATGGAGACGAGAGATCTCTGCAGCAGTAATCATCAAGGGCTCAGAATGCTAAAGAAGAAGATGACTATTCTGTGCTACTTTATGTGAAGAAAAGTTCAGCGTACATTTGACATTATAAATGTGTGTTTTTTATATATATTTTATTCACTATACACTATTCGTATTCGTATTCGGCCTAATAGTTGGTACCGCTAATCGTATTCTGCTGAATAGTGAAAATCACTATTCGGTACAACCCTAGTTATAAGTAACAGTCCATGTTTTATGCGGAAACGTACACAGACATTATTAAAGCAACACAGTGCACTCTATGTTCATTTTAAAAAAAATAACGTTAGTTTTTTTGTTTTTTTAGTAGCACACGCATGCAATGTGTACGCGATGTTTTATTTATAATTTTGTAGGTAATTGAAGCACACGTGTGAAGGATATCTCAGCATAATTAAGTTAACAGCCAGCAGCACGCCATGCCTGACACAGTATTATCATGTGTGGACTACGATGCTGTGTCGCAGAAGGAGGTACAAATATACCCGTGGGGGGGGGGGGGGGGGGGGTGGGACGTGATCTTTTACTTAAATAACTCTTACGAAAGCAACTCACCATATACTGTGGTGCTTCTTCTGATAGTCCATGCTGTGTGGCGTGTCGCTAGTCGTGTATCCGTTCAGTCAGTTTTGACACAGATGATCTTCATGACCCGATGCCAAAATGTCCAGCATCTTATATATCTGATGTGGTTAGTGAAAATAAAATCTACTATTTTTACTTGTTCTTGTTTGTTTGTTTGTTTGTTTTAGTATCCAGAAGCCACGAGTTGTTAACCCGCGAACTCAGTATTATGGCTACCGCAACCTTTCGGCCTTGATTGCATTGTAAATACCGTAAATCTGGCAGAAATGTGGCTTTTCTGCCTACCCCCGTGAGTGAACCCGGACCACAAGGAGTTCGTTACCTGGTCACCGCGCAATCCGGTTTAGCCAACTACGCTAGAGAGCCGGGCTTATTTGTTCTTCTGTCACAACTAGTTAGTATATATAAACATTTAATATCCACAAGGTAACACTCGCTGACGATATTTTAACTTATTCAAAACCAAGGTTGTCGTATGGTAGAACTTCTTATCAAAAGAGCAAATAAATTGTTTAAAGCCACTAACATTAAATGTTGGAATATAAGGGAAAAGCAGCATTTAAAGTAGTTATTTTAACATTTACGCTCATCGACGTAAATCAATGTATTGATACGATGATTCTTCAGTATTGAAACTGGGATGTTTTTGTAATTTCACGTTCGTCTGCTGTGCCCCCCCCCCCCACAGGCCCCCCACCCCCTTCAGGTTACAAGGAACGTGTAAAAAAAATATATCGCTATCTGTTTCTATAGTCCCGAACTGTCGCGCAGGTAGCAAAACGTGAAGAAAATCACACAAGAGAGCGGCGAAAAGACGAGAAAAGAGGGAACGGTTAAAGCGTTGACAATGCGGAAAACATACACCCACAGCAACATAGGAGAGGTCCTGTGAGCCTACGATGCATAAGTGACAAGGAAAGTCAATCTCTTTCTGGGCCGGAAAACGTAAAATGAACTTCTTCATGTTAGTATTATATTTCTTGTTTTATTGTTTTTTATCCCTCTTGTATTCGTTATTAAAGGCAGCTGTAAAAACGTTCAATTGGATAGTGATCAGACAGACTGTGGGATATTTGGCATCCTATTTACTGAGAAGCAGAAGAACAAGTGGTTCAAAAAAGTCATAAGATTTCCACCACAGCAATTACCAACACACACGCTATGCCTAACAATTCTTTATGTGAAAGCAAAAGAGTTAGTTGAGACAAGTCCATAAGCAGCAAATTCCTCAGCGTGTGGCGACTGATAACACCAGTTGTGTGTTGGTTTACTGTTCTTGTTCGTGTTTAGCAACATCTTTTTCCACCCAAAGTTCTTGTACTCTTTGACTGTTGCCTATCAAACATCGTCTCTTGAATCATCTTCTCGTCCTGACTCATCGAGAGCGTTGTGAATGTCGGCCCAGTCCATTGATTTTCCTGTACCTATCCTGTCCGTAAGCTAATCTGCTCCTTCATTACTTCTCTGCCCCCTCCTCCTTCCCCGTCTCCCTCCCCTGTCCCCTCCTCCTTCCTCCCTCCCTCCCTGTCCCCTCTCCTCTCTTCCCCTCTCCCCACCCTCCCCTCTCTTCCCCATGCACACCAAATCTGCCAGTCACGCATGCACACACAACAAATCTGCCAGTCAACAATATTAAATGAACACCCATGTGGACCCACAACAGTGGATCTGCCCGGTGTATGTCCTTATTTACTACTGGGGGATGATAATAAAATATTCACACTAGAACACAGAGCAAAATCACATGTCCACATGGCCACCAGGTTCTCCAGTCTCTGCACATTCTTCACATTCTTCTTGTCCTGCCATAAATGAAACCTTGAAGAAAAAAGAGCCACCAACCACCTGCAAATGTTGCCTGTCACATCACCAGGCCAGGATGTTAATCAGATGAGCAGATCAACAAACCGGCAACCATTCAGGGGACGGTATCAGTTGTGACACTGTGGATATGTCTGACTGCTTTTATCTCCAATGAGCCCAATGTGACTCATGCATTGAGACGATAAATGATCCAGTTAGTACAGGGTCTTCAGCTGTTTGTACGTCATGAAGAACTGCAAGAAAAAAGGGAGAAAGCACTGAGAGGAAACACCTAGCACTGTTCAAGACCATGTCATACTCTCTCTGCACACACTTCTAGCACTCTCTCTATGGTTTAAACACTTACGACTTAATCAACACATATAAAAACCTGCCCCACTCACATACCAACAGACTAGAGCATGCGTGTGACATCATGTCACCCAAGCTCCTGCTACACACAAACATTGACAGGCTAGCGTCTGACACATTACTGCCACTTTATTCCAAATCACAGCGCAAGTCAGTCTTTCTTTTTCACTAACACAGAAGCGGATATGCACCACAACATCGACAAATTCAATGATGCCTGTACAAACTTTGGGCTCACCATCAACAAAGATAAAACTGTAGCCATGCACCAGCCAGCCCTAGGGCAAAGATTCATTGAGCCCAATATCACAGTGAACGGCTACAGATTAAACATTGTCAGTAAATTTACTTATCTAGACAGCACCCTTTCACAGAGTGCCACAGTTGATGACGAAGTAAATGCAAGGATCTCTAGGGCTAGCGTTGCCTTTGGCAGATTGTACAAAAATGTTTGGAACAAAAGTGGCATAACCCTGCAGACAAAGCTTAAAGAATACAGAGCAGTTGTATTAACTACACTGCTGTACGCATGCGAAACATGGACTGTAACATGGACCAGCGCCAGACTAGAAGGTTAAACCACTTTCACACAGTCTGCCTTAGAAAACTAGTGCATATCAGATGGCAAGACAAAGTACCTGATACTGTAGTCCTTGAGAAAGCAGCCATGCCCAGCATCCACACTCTACTGATGCAGTATCAAATTCGTTGGGCTGGTCATGTGGCATGCATGCCAGATCACAGGCTCCCAATAAAACTCTTCTATGGTGAGCTGCAAAATGAGAAACGTTCCCGATGCGGGCAAAAGAAACGCTTTAAGGAAACCTTGAAGTCTTCACTCAAAGCATTTGGGATGGATGACACTAATTTGGAGGCTGTCTCTCAAGACCGAAATGCATAGCGTGCAACTATAAACAAGGGCGCGGCTACATATGAAGCAAACAGAAGAGCAAGAATTATTAAGAAAAAGATGGACAGAAAGGCGACTGTTCTCACTGTCCAAAATCTTTTCGGGCCCGCATCGGCCTTATCAGTCATCTTCGTACTCATACTTGATGAAAAAGAGTGGTCATCATCATCTTGATGGACAACACACACACATATCGCGTTTACCAGTATCTATTCTTGCTTTAATTTTTCTCTGTGTATTGCTGCTGCAAGTATTTGAGTTATCTATCTCGCGTATAGTTATTTTTTAAAGTGATTCCCAGAGCTGTAAGGCGTGTCCCTCGAGTATTTCACTTGTGTATGTTAGAATTAGTTGTGCCATGTCATTGACATATTCTTGATGTTTTAAAAGTGTGTTATTAAACTTCCAGTGAGGAGATCTTCTTGACTGTGTAGTTGTCTGTACAGTGTTTATTGGTGCAATTTTGGCCTTATGGTCACTGAAATCTAGTGTCTCTTGTGGGTGTTTAACTCCTGTTATGTGATGTGTGGATGGTGCATACATTCTATCTGAACGTGCTGCTCTATTATGTGCACTGTTTTTATGTGTAGTTTCTGTTCCGTCAGGATGTTTTTGCCTGTATATGTCCATTAGATCATAAATGTCTAAAATTTTCCGTAATGTGTCTAGCTGATGTGTATTTTCACCTGTGATATTTCTAATCTGCATTCTAACATCAACCCGTATCACATCTTTCTCCCCAAGCACACAGTTAAAATATCCCCCTAATATAACATTTTGGCCCCGATATGAGTGAAAAGGAAACTATCGAGTTCCTCATAGAATGCTGGCTGATGTCTATAATCTGGAAATGCATGTATGTTGACAAAAGTATACCTGTGTGTGCTATTCCCCACCTGCACTACAGCTTTTATACCCTTGCTGTCCCTGTTCTTGTCTAGAATCTGCCACCTATCCGATGCCTGTACTATTGCTGTGCCCAGGCTGACCTGTTGGATACTAACACATGCGTGTCTCATTCCAAGGCTCATTGTAATGTATGAGGCATAGTCATCTGAGTGGATGTTTGTTTCTTGAATAAGTAGCAGATCTGTTTTGTGTTTGTGTATAAGCGATATGAGGTTACTAAGTTTCATCCTCATATCGCAAATGTTAATACTGAGTATCCTTATATCAGCCGCCATTTTGTTGCTGCGTGAGTATTGTTTGTATTCTTGTTTCTAACACATTCCTGCCATCGTCGTGTATTACCTTACACAATAGTCACTTTTCTGTCGTATGAAAGTCACCCACAAAATGTGGCGAAATATCTGAAAAAACTCTTTTGCCGTAGTGGCTTGTTTCTACTGTAATTTTTGTCCATGTCTACATTGTTTTTTCTCACCAAGCACACATCAGAGGGTGTGCAAGACCCTAAAGTTTTCATTGTTATTGAGCACTTGGTAAAGCAGAAAACGAAGGCTCTAATTAATTGAATGTCGCCTACAGCGAAGCAGGAAGAGGTGCAGAAAATTGCTGCAGATTTTTATGGAGATGCTAACGCTTTGCCGTTTGGATTTCACCCGTTGACAATAATTTGTTACCGATTCTGACTGACTGACTGACTTTCTACCCCACCAGGACAACACGCAAGCGATAATCACCCGATGACACAAAGTGCCACCATGTGGATGAGGATCACCGTGGAGAGGTCCCAGAAACCGCTTTCAGCCATTAGGCTGATAATTATGGCCAGGGTTTATTGCGGCCCCTGGCATGAGCCAGATTAGGGCTTCAAACAACGAAAAATTACATCCTTAAAAGAACGTTAAGATTGTATAGTTGAATCTGTACTTAAGTGGGGCTTGAAAATAACGAAAAATTGCATCACAAAAGGGGATTACATGATATTGTAAAATGTCAGTTCATTTTTGGTCTATAAACTCATCCCAAACTGTGATCACTAGTCGATCCGCAGGCGAGAGTCTAGCGGCTGTACCATTGCGGCGCCTATATATATATATATATATATATATATATATATATATATATATAGAGGCATGTATCTTGGACAAAGAAGATCAGAAATATTGACATCTTGAAAGATCTGAACATCAAAGAAGATTGGCTAATAAACAGCATCTGAAATCCGCCACGACGGATTGGAAAAAAATTATAGCAGAAGGCATGGTACCAGGAAGGAGGGACAGGGGCCGACCAACATGAAGAATGGAGACCCAACTGAGTGACGATCGGGGTCCTTTAGTGTAAACGTTCTTGCATATGTGGGGATTCCAATGTTTAGAAGGCTCTTCGGGGCGCCAAGAGACACATAGTATCTGGCAACCCAATCCTATAGAGGCATCAATTAAAAAATTACAGACTGTAAAAGTTAAGGGCCCTTTTTTACACTGCGTATTGCGCATATACGGCTAGACCTAAATTTTAAAGGTTAGTTGGGTATCCTTTTCAGGACGTTGCACAACCAACCTCAACAGCCCTTGGCTTTTGTGTGGTTTTTCTAGGCACATTTATGTCCAGTAGTTTGCCACACACAAAAATATAGCAAAAGGCATGGTACCAGGAAGAAGGGGCAAGGGCCGACCGACACGAAGATGGGCACAGGATGTAAGTGACTTCTTGAGTGTGAAAGTGCATGAAGCAGGAGAACTGGCGAGAGACCGAGTTTCTTTCAGGCAGACTGTGAGGAAAGCGACGTTCTGCAAAGAACCGGCTACATGATAATATATATACATATATATATATGCAATAATTATCTGCTGTACATTTATTTTTTTTTATTTTTTTTTGCTGCGTCACTGATTGTGTTTAATGCCTGTAGACGACTCATAAACAGGGCTATTTTGCAAGGGCTCTTCCTATTTTCCCAGTGTCATATTTTTGTTTTATTTGCCCAGGGAAATTCTGGTGTATTAGGTAATGAGCAGGCTGAGATATTGGCTGCTGCGGCTTCTACTGGTGGTACGATAACTGATGATCGTGATCCGTGGAGACGCATGAGCGCCTACGCCATTTGGCAGGGCACATCATGATGATGACTGCTACCTATAGTCCGTTTTTTTTTCCAGCCTGTTGTATTTTTAAAAATTTCTCGGTAATTACTTATCCTGGGAACGTGATGCATGAGCTCCTATTTTCATTTTGACGTTAATGTTTTATACATAAATAATATACAGACTGCCAGGTTTCGTCGAAACAATCGCTTTCTTTGTTATATTCTTCACTTGCATAATTTTAGTTAGGAGACAAAAGACATGATAAAGTATCGATGTGAATAGAAGTACCGAATTTGACAGAAGAAAAAGACGTTTCTGCAACTGCTTATCACGAGGGGCGAAGTAACCGCACCTCTTACAATTGTCAATACTGTACATTTGGATACATAGTGTTATAGTTATGTCTTGAGGTTAGGTTTTAATTTCTTCAGCGTCAGTAATAACGTATCGTCCAACACTGCATTTTGCTGGTTTAAAAACTTCTTTGTCGAAGCTATTAATGTTCTCCCCTGCTACCCCCCCCCCTCCCATTTTTTTCCCTGCTGGCTCAGCACTGGTATATGTAGAAAGAATTGAATCTTCTCTTGCTCACCTTGTAAGTTTTCGCTTGGTAATACTTAGGGCATGTTTTTTTTTTTTTCCCTAGGTTGTAAAACAGAATAATACAGACAACCTCAAATGAGAAATATTTATATAATTAGATTGCTATATTTATTAATGTAATGCATAGCATTTTCAAAACAGATGAACTGGCCTTTGCAAATTCTGATGAATGTAAGCAAAAGACAGATTTTACAGGGCATGTCGACACTTTCATTGCAGTTGTCGTGGTCATGTTAAGAAAGTTCCATAAGATACGAGATTCACGTAAAATTCTTAACAGACTGTTCAGCAAGTATCATCGTTTATTTATGCACCTCAGAGGTCTCTGTGGCAAAGTGGTCAAGCCGTTTTCCTCGGGATCTGAAGGTCGTTGATTCATTTCACTGTGGCGCCATTCAGTTTGTAAGTGTAATTTTTCTGGAGACCTATGGGGATCGTCACTGGAGCTACGGAGGTTGTGGTCGTGCGACGCTCTAAGCAGGCAACTTGCTGTTTTGCGGAGAGAGCCTGCGCCATATGGGATAAACCCAGTGCAATGAAGTCGATCATCTCACCTTTACATTTACCTTATTCTCGAATAATCAATTGTGTGTGTGTGGGGGTGGGGGTGGGGGAGGGGAGGTCCGATAAAACGTTGAGAAAGAAGTAAATATTAATTTATAATTGCATCCAATTATATTCCACACAATGGGCTACTTTTAACTATATTGTCTACTGAGAAAGGGGAAAAAAAGCTCGTTTGGGAATGCCCCCAGAGCAATGATGCCAGTCCTTGATATATGTTGCCCTTTTCTGTCATTTTTACCAAGGTTAGCAATTGATAATGTCCAGTTTCGCCCAAGTAGCATAGTGGTGGTATTCAAGTGTTATTTATAAGCTGTTTCTTTGTAGTCGCACTAATGTTTAGATGTCCTAATTTCGTCAGCTGGTACCTACAAAGACCTTATGGCATCTTGTTACCATTTACCAATATATTATGCGATCTTCTGATAGATGAGTTGAGTTGAGTTGAGCTTATTCAAGAACTGACATCACAGCACTCGAGGAATTCCTATAAGTGCTCCGTCTCTATCTTCAGCAGCCAACGCAGAATTCCAGTACCAATGGTACCGTACCAGTAGAAGTTTGACTATATGTCGTATTACTTTTCATCTGAGCGTCGACTATCGGACATATTCCCTCGTCATTCCTTGCTTTCATCAGACTGTGGTGATCCCTTCGCCCCTCTAAATTGTACATATGCTGTCATAAGGCCTTAACCAGGTCTACCTTATAATGCATCAGTATTCCACACAGTTGTGCAAAGCCAAGCAGTCTGTCCGCGTGTTCATTTCCCAACACAACAGAATACTGCGGAGAAAAGATCCCGTCAATGCTCCTCACCCGTGATCTCTGAAGCGATAATATACTTATAACATGTATATGCTACTGTAAACAACGGAGAACATAACAGATTAGCAGCTATAAGACTTAAAAAAGTGTGCTTATATCCTGAGGAGAAAAAAAATATTAATTTAAAAAAAAAAAATGAGAAACACGTGTGTTCAGGGTGAAGGCTTTTACGGTAACTAGAAGACAAACGTTAAAGAAAGCCAAAGATAGACAGGATTCCGAACAACAGATTGATGAGATTTGCACAGGATATTCTGCAAACGATATGTGACGTATCAACGGCTGGATAAAATAATGATGAAAGTGATGATGCTGCTGCTGATAATGATGATAATAAAGATGAGAATAACGATGGATATACACAACAATAAATATACACAATTAGCTCAGTCATATATTATAAATAGAAAACATTGTTTATTATATTTGAAAATATCACATATATAGCATGTTAGTGAATTCAGTTCCACACGTCGTTGAATATGAGGTACATTGATCAATATGAAATGACTATATCAAATATACAGCTTATTTTTCTGTTTTATTACTCGAGATCTAGATCAGGCGTAGAGAGACGGCCTTTGTTCCCCAGTTTCTCCATGGTGTCTGTTGAGCTGATAGATATGTTTGATTTTATTAATTGTAAATCACGGCCAGCTCCATATTTATATATACAACCGGACGTGTTGTAAATCATCTATGTGTGTTTAATAATTTTTTTTAATTGCATCAACATTTTTATAATATTCTTTTTTTCTGTACTTTCAATAGATTATCTATATCTGCAATGTTGTATCTGGTATAAACTTTACTGTCTGTTGCAATTCAATCATCGACGGGTAAAGTTGGGCTTGCACCAGTGTTTCTCTTGGCAAAAGGTTCTGCCTTTTGTAATTTAATATATCTGAATCAGAGGTTCCTTATATTAAGATCTTTATAACAGTAATAATAATTACAATGTAGGAAAATTTAAAAATAACTATTTTATTACCGACTTTGGGCTTCCATAACAATAAAGGTAAAAAGTATTCGAAAAGCAACCAAAGTTGCAAGAAGAGAGAAACTTAATTGTTTCTTCTTATCATTTAAAAAAAAAATGACTGTGACTGAAACCAGTCATACAGTCTATTCAGGAGCAACACATGTGATGCTTTAGCTGTCTGACAAGAATACCTTAATATCGCCTACCACAGAAAGCTTGCTAAAGAAATATAATAGACACAGCGATAAGGAAAGACCAAACAGCAGATGAAAAGAAGTCACATAGTACGTCATTAGAGAAAGGCAGACCAACTTATAAAAATCACTGAAAACAGCACACAGATGGACCTTCAATCTTTCTCTCCCTTCCCTAAATAGTTGATGCAGTAACTTTAAGAAAAAAAATAAAGAATGAGGAGAAGAAGAAGAAGAAGAAGAAGAAGAAAAAGAAGAAGAAGAGGAAGAAGAAGAAGAAGAAGAAGAAGAAGAAGAAGAAGAAGAAGAAGAAGAAGAAGAAGAAGAAGAAGAAGAAGAAGAAGAAGAAGAAGAAGAAGAGGAAGAAGAAAAAGAGAAAGAAGAAGAAAAAGAAGAAGAAGAAGAAGAAGAAGAAGAAGAAGAAGAAGAAGAAGAAGAAGAAGAAGAAGAAGAAGAAGAAGAAGAAGAAGAAGAAGAAGAAAACGAAGAAGAAGAAGAAGAAGAAGAAGAAGAAGAAGAAGAAGAAGAAGAAGAAGAAGAAGAAGAAGAAGAAGAAGAAGAAGAAGAAGAAGAAGAAGAAGAAGAAGAAGAAGAAGAAGAAGAAGAAGAAGAAGAAGAAGAAGAAGAAGAAGAAGAAGAAGAAGAAGAAGAAAGAAGAAGAAGAAGAAAAAGAAGAAGAAAAAGAAGAAGAAGAAGAAGAAAAAGAAGAAGAAGAAGAAGAAGAAGAAGAAGAAGAAGAAGAAGAAGAAGAAGAAGAAGAAGAAGAAGAAGAAGAAGAAGAAGAAGAAGAAGAAGAAGAAGAAGAAGAAGAAGACGAAGGAAAAGAAGAAGAAGAAGAAGAAGAGGAAGGATGAGGAGGGAAATGTGGAAGAGAAGATAAATGAATGAATGAATGTATACTATGAAATGAAATAAAACGAAGAATGTACTATTCAATTATCAAGACATGTTAGTGCTTGAAATTACTTGGCATCAAGGAGAATCACCAGTAACATCAGTTGTGAAATGTAGCCTTTGTTGCTCTCTGAAATTAAGGTAAGTCGACTTTAATCAATTGTCTCCGTAAGTCCTTTTATTATGTCACAATTTTACATCAGGCCCTGATATTACTACTTTATGTCACAGCAATAAATCTGGTGACACCGTTACATCAGGTAACCTTAGTTTATCAGGTCACAGTGTTTCATTCCAGCGGAATTGGAAGTCTTCGCTTGCTGCCGAAGATGGGGACTGATCACTTATGGGGGAGTCCCGATTGAGGTGATGTTGATTCTTATTTCAACATTCAACATTGAAGTATATCAGTTGGTCCCTTAATGTATCAGGTTACCATATTACACCAGGTGATGTTCTAACTCACAGTACATCATGTAACTTTAATATTTAAAGTTACTGCATCGTTAAAGGTCACAATATCATATCTGGTCACTTTGAAACACCAGTTTGCCTTAACATCCGGTCATATTATTACATCAGGTCGCCAATTTGAAAAAAGAGCACTTATATTATCAGGTGTCCTAATTAGATAATGCTGCAGTGTTGTTTTAAATCCTCTTAATGTACCAGGTCAACTAATTAGTTTAGTCCGCTGTAATGTTTCATGTCACCGTTTTGTATCATGTCACCTTATTGTATCAGGTCACCTTATTGTATCAGGACACCTTATTGTATCAGGTCACCCTATTGTATCAGGTCACCTTATTGTATCAGGTCACCTTATTGTATCAGGTCACGTAATTGTATCAGGTCACCTTATTGTATTATGTCTCCTAAGTACATGAAATCAGCATTCAGTTTGGGTTCTGGGTCCCGTTATGTGGAAAACAAGAATAGATCCACTGCCTCTCTATGAAGCATATCGTAAAAGTTGGCTAGCTGCGGGCTTCCCTCGAAGTCGGAGTGCACCTGGCTGAGAGACAAAGAACCAACAATCTGCATAGAGATAAGTCAGATTTGTAAAACGGATGTGCACGAGGCACTCAGGATCTGAAATAAGATGGTATACAGAGACGGACAAGCATACACAACTTTTCGCTGGAGTTACAGCCGGTGAGCACTTAAAAAGAAATCAGGACACTATTTTCTTTTTTACGGGTGCCTTTATTGCATCAGGTAGCTTTACTGTATCAAGTCACCTTATTGTATCAGGTCACCTTATTGTATCAGGTCACCACATTGTATCAGGTCATCATATTGTATCAGGTAGCCTTATTGTATCAGGTCACCACATTGTATCAGGTCACCATATTGTATCAGGTAGCCTTATTGTATCAGGTCACCTTATTGTATCAGGTCACCACATTGTATCAGGTCACCATATTGTATAAGGTAGCCTTATTGTATCAGGTCACCTTTTTGTATCAGGTCTCCATATTTTATCAGGTTACCGTATTGTATGAAGTCCCCTTATTGTATCAGGTGACCTTATTGTATCAGGTCGCTTTTTTGTATCAGGTCGTCTTATCGTATCAGGTCACATTATTGTAGCAGGTTGCCCTATTGTATCAGGTCGTCTTATTGTATCAGGTCACCCTATTTTATCAGGTCGTCTTATTGTATCAGGTTGTCTTATTGTATCAGGTGACCTTATTGTATCAGGTCGCTTTATTGTATCAAGTCGTCTTATCGTATCAGGTCACCTTATTGTATAGCTCGTTTTAATGTGTAAGGTCATTTATTGTACCAGGTCGTCTTAATGTATCAGGTCATTTATTGTATCAGGTCGTCTTATTGTATCAGGTCGTCTTATTGTATCAGGTCGTCTTTTTGTACCAGGTCGTCTTAATGTATCAGGTCGTTTTATTGTATTAGGTCACGTTATTGTATCAGGTCGTCTTATTGTATCAGGTCACCCTATTGTATCAAGTACTCTCATTGTATCAGGTGGTCTTATTGTATCAGGTCGTCTTATTGCATCAGGTCATCTTATTGTATCGGGTCATTTATTGTACCAGGTCGTCTTATTGTACCAGGTCGTCTTATTGTATCAGGTCACTTTATTGTACCAGGTCGTCTTATTGTATCAGGTCGTCTTATTGTATCAGGTCACTTTATTGTACCAGGTCGTTTTATTGTATCAGGTCGTCTTTTTGTATCAGGTCGTCTTAATGTATCAGGTCGTTTTATTGTATCAGGTCACGTTATTGTATCAGGTCGTCTTATTGTATCAGGTCACCATATTGTATCACAGTCATGAAAGTGACGGTTCGCACCTATATAAAGAACTCATGCTATTACCGCTCCAGGAACGCCTACTATTCAATAAAGCTAAACTTATTAAGAAAATCATATCTAAAAATGCTCCATGTTACCTTTGGCCATTATTTAAATACAATGGAAGACATAGCAAACGCCTTAACATTTTGCCTTAACATATTGCATATCTCTAAACCTAGAATAGACCTATATAAAACAAGCTTAGCGTACTCTGAAGCTCAGCTGTGGAATAATCTTCCACCGGAAATAAAAAATATCAATAACCCCTTTAGATATAATCGGAAACTATTTGATTATTATCTCACTACAGACTATATGCCACCCTAAAAAGATTATAGTATGTTAAGGCTTTGATGTATTTCTTATTAACGTTTTTTTTTTTTTTGGGGGGGGGGGGGGGGTCGGGGAACTTGGTGGGGGTTGAAAACTGAAGCTTATTATTAAAACTGAAGATGTCAGGCGAATGCATTCCAATATTTGTAACTAATATTTAATTGGTTTTGATGATGTTTATATTATGCAACCTGTAAGACTTACATCATTTTTTGAATAGGCTTATTATTATACTCTTTAAAACGTTCAAGTAATGTCAGTATAAATTAGAGCACATTCCAGCATTTGTAATTAAGACTTAGATGTTGTAATTTGTTCTGTTTCTCTTCTTCTCTTTTTTTTTTTTTTTTGTTTCTTTTCTATATTTCTCAAATTTTTAATTGTGCATTCCTCTTTTTATTATTATTAATTATTATTAATTATTATTAAAATTATTAACTATGAAATGAGGTAAAAATGAAACATTGTATGAAAGGAGCGGAGTGGAAGGGCAGAATGTTAGACGGGTCTGCGTGCCCAATTCTTAACCCTTTGAAAATAAAGTTTGTTCGTTCGTTCGTTCGTTCGTATCAAGTCGTCTCATTGTATCAGGTGGTCTTATTGCATCAGGTCGTCTTATTTCATCAGGTCATCTTATTGTATCGGATCAACTTATTGTATTCGGTCACCATATTGTATCAAGTCAGCTTATTGTATCAGGTCACATTATTGTTTCAGATCTCCTCATTGCATCAGGTCGGCTTATTAAATCAGGTCTCCCAATTCTATCAGGTCGTCTTATTGTATCAGGTCACATTATTGTATCAGGTCACATTATTGTTTCAGGTCTTCTTATTGCATCAGGTCGTCTTTTTGTATCAGGTCTCCCCATTTTATTAGGTCGTCTTATTGTTTCAAGTCACATTATTTTATCAGATCACATTATTGTATCAGGTCACACTATTGTATCAGGTCACCTTATTGTATCAGGTCACTGTAATGTATCAGGTCTCCTCACTGCATCAGGTCGACTTATTGTATCGTGTCAAATTATTGTATCAGGTCA
>CAJHNH020008323.1:376790-421790 GCA_905116865.2 Candidula unifasciata | reverse complement strand
ACACACGCACGATTAGAACCATCCCTCACTGGACTACATATTACTTAGTAACCGTTTTCTGCTACGCCAATATAACTTTGCCAGCTGTTTGGCAGTACCGTTGAATGGGGGTTTCCAGCATTTCTAGCTGTTTCTCGTCCTAGAGATGTCAACCATGCAGAATGGAAATCTGGAGGGTTAAACTGCATGATTATCATAACCAATTACCTACTCTTTTTTTTTTTTTTTTAACTATCTCTCTCGGTACAAACTGGAGATATCGGCTACTTAGAGAACATTAGCATGGCAGCAGAGCAAATAGCCACATTGCAGTAATTGTATAATACTCCATGCGCTTTGAATGGGTAGAAAGCATTTGAAAATCGCACTCAACCTCCCTCACCTGGATGTACACACCTGGCCATGCTGGCGTAAAAGGTCATGAGCGAGTGAAGCAACTGCCAATCAATGCACTAATGCATATTGGAAGAAGCATGAAAAGGGCAGAAATCATCAACGCTGTACTGACTTGGTTAGTGGACAATGAGAAAACTCTGATACTAACACGATTGCGTGACATGGGAGCAAAGCATGGTGAAGCACGTATATGCCGCATTTGAGGCCGAGATGGGAGACAATATAACCAACCTCTCTAGGGAAAATTAGTAGAAGTACCTTAGAGTGGCTACTGCATCAAAGGACTGCGCACGCATAGGAATACCAAATATGAAGTGACGTCGACTGTGATAACATAACATAATTTACTTTCATAATACTCTCCATCTTTTTTTTAGTTGTTTTATTGACTTTTCTTCTCTGTCTCTCTCAATGTGTGTATGCTGGATTGTGCATGTATTGTTTGTGTATGGATGGCAGTGAATAAATGACTTTCTCTCTCTCTCTCTCTCTCTCTCTCTCTCTCTCTCTGTATATATATATATATATATATATATATATATATATATATATATATATATATATATATCATTACCATTAGGCTTTTGTGCCATTATGTGCCACAAAAGGCTCCAGCAGTCTATTTCTTGATTCCGCCTAATCCGGTACAATCAATTTAATGTCATACATGAAATACAGACCAACAAATGCCGGCCTCAAGTCCTAACCACCTCACTCCATTTATTTCCCTATTAAGTACATGTTTTGGTGATTCTCTTTTTATTTCTTCTAAGGATGTTTCCAATACAGCCAAATTTTCTCGATCTCATAACTTTGATACTAGTAGTTACCGATATATTTCTCTAATTTCTTCACTTCTCTTGAATTTATCCCGATCTACATTCACTGTTTTCCTCAGACATTTGGTGTCGAATGCATTTAACTTTCGTTTCCTGTCTTTATTGTTTCTCCAACTTTCACTGGCATATTATTAAAATGATATAATGTTATATATTTAAACAAGTATCTTGGTTTTAAAATGCTATAGTTTTAGTTTAAACAAAGCCTTTAAAAGCTGCTAAAGTTTTATTAGTGGGTGTCATAATTTCTTTCTTTGTAGTTGTAAATAATATTTATTATTTTTATAGGTATACCATAGCATTTAAAAATTGTCCATAGTGTTGTTCCAATTTCATATACTGATGTGTCCTTTGCTATCCCATAAGACCTCGTTGCAGAAGGTATTTCCTGTAAGTTAAAGTTATTTTTTCGCTCGTATCACCCAATTACAGAAAGCAATGCAAGAGTGAGCTGCATGTACATAACTGGCGTATCTCGTGAGGAGCCCACCATTTCTCGCTATAGGAAATTTGGTAGGGGACCGCCTTGCGGTGATTTTAAAAGTGGCGTCGAGAGTCGACCTTTTAGAAAGCAAAGGCGAACTACTGAACGTAAATTTGCTGAGTAAAATATTCAACAGTCAGAATATGCCGGGGCTGGTTTTGTAACGTTCTATAAGGGATACCCAACTAACTTTCCTCGTCTTTCCAGTTCGACTGATATACCGGAGTTACTAAAATATTCCTACATGTATAATGATTATGTTTATTATATTTATTTGTGCGAACATGGTCATTATCTCAGCAACAAGTTACACTGTTTTATATTCGTATACAGGTAGTACTGACCTTGGCTTTGACGCTCTCAACATCGTCATAGCCAATCCATTGGTCGCCTTTCACGTAGTAGGGATTCTTCTGAGAATCGTCTCGCATAATCTTTCCACTCTCAGCAGCCAAGTCGCACACCTGTATGAAATGTTGTTGACAACTTTAGAATTGTGAATCGATAGTTGAGATTACTGGCAGAATCTTTGAAATCTAGGCATTAGATATTCTGAGGAGGCAGGTGGTTGAAGTAAGAATAAATTAAGTTCGTAAGTATTTATAGTCGGCTCTGTGGCTAAGTCGATGCGAACGCTTCGTAATGCCGAGAATACCGGATTCGATCCCAGCTACGGGCCATGCGCCTTGTGTTGGTTTTGATAGTGGTATAAAGAAAGCCCACCGCCCAGAAAGCAACGACAAACTACTGGACTTAAATTTGCCTAGAAAAACCACACAACAGCCAGGAATACAAGGTAAAAATTTATCCTTTAAATGTGCAAACATTTAACCGTCAAGATGTTAACAATATATTAAGAATATAGATGTTAACTAATGACTTGAAAAAAATGGATGCAGTTTATAGCTGCTTCCAGTTCTCTAGTCGTCTCTATTAACAAATGTGAAAAGTTCTTTGATATGCTGAGGATAGTTTGGCAACGTTCTGTAAAGGATACCCAACTAACTGTCCTTGTCTTCCCAGTTCGACTGATGTTCTGGATTTACTGAAAGATTCCTACGTGTATTATGATGATTTATCACCTGCCCCTAGCATCAAACCCGGCACACCGGTATTACGAAGTGGAAAACACCAATATTGAGTCTGGAACCGAAGCTCGCGTCTTTTTGGACGAGAAGATTAGAAATGTCAAGAACGTAGAGACAGACAGGCCCTCAGTTATCCTCCAGCTTATTGGCCTTGACTTGAAGCATGCATATGAACCCCTCTCACCTTCTCATTTGCCAGACATAATGTGGTTTATGTGTCAGGTTAAAGTTTCTCCTACTTTTCAGACCTTATATTATGTCGTATGCTTCTAACCCAAAGTGTAATAACATTTCTGTAAAATTTACGTAACAGAGTTTTCTACTTAACAAATGGGGGTATAATCCACCAGTCATGTTTATAAGTAGGTGTATGAAAGATGCAGATTTTAATTTCAATTGGCATTACTTAGTATGTGCGTGTGTGTGTGTGTGTGTGTGTGTGTGTGTGTATGCCTATGCGGTTTTTATAAGTATTATGTTTGTGTATGAATTTATGTATGTATACACACACACACACACACACACACATATATATATATATATATATATATATATATATATATATATATATATATATATATATACACACAAGATTTTTCGAAGCTTTCGCGATTCGTCACCTGCGCCAAGAACTCTGTATTCAGAAGGAGATGGTTCAGTCTTTACGGCTGTTATGGTAAAAACAGACAGACATGTTTGATCGTTGTTGAAATTGTACCTCAGTTATAAACGATTCACTTTTTTGCTTCACTTATGTAATTGTTACTGTAGTATGCACCTAACCAGTTACAGCGAAATATGCCAGACAATAAATTGTGCAATCTATTGTTTGTGTCTTCTTTGTTCAAATATATATATATATATGATCTCGTGAACTATTCCACTACTAAAACGCTAAAGACTAAACACCCACCTCGAAGTAGGCCATGATCCCTTCCTCTTCAGTGATTGGGCCAGCATTCCCCTTACCAATGGCTGCAGACAAAACCGTGTGCTTTTCGGGGTCTTTAAGTTTAAAGGATCGCCCGTATGTAGCGATGCCAATGTTAAGTAATTCCTTCGGAGCTCCGAGAGACACGTAGTATTTGGCAATCCAGTCCTATAAAAAAAAAAAAGAAAAAAAAAGGAAGCCATAAAACATGTATGGGGGAGGCAGTTGGCGAAGGGCTCCTACAGTATCATCATCAAGTGATAAAGGGTACTTGGGATCAGTCACTCCTGGTTTGACATCCGATATCTGGCTCACATGATCACCGCGTGTCAAACCATGAGACCACACACACACACACAACAGAAGAGAGAGATAGAGAGAGAGAGAGAGAGAGGCAGAGAGACAGACAGACAGACAGAGACAGAGACACAGACAGAGACAGAGACGTGTGGAGGAAGTAAAAGAGATACTTCAGGAACGAAATACATCAGTGTCACATCGTTATTGTTCATTTCCCTTTATATTTTGTAAACAGAAAAACACTGAGCCGATTTGAATTTAAAATAGGCATCAGCATCAACTGGAATTAAAAAAATATGACCTTTAGGCCATGGCGCTTAGCTCGAGAGCTGAGTCGACAACATATCATCCGATTAGCTTTGGATCTTGTTTTTCTTTCATCTACTCGTGGAATGTTATGCAGCGTCAGGGTAGGAAGAGATCTCTAACGGGCCTTCTTTTCGCTTCGTGTATAGTACTTTTCAGTGTCTCTAATATTTTTGCGTTCGACCTCTTTTAATGGATACCAGGCACAAAACGCAGATGTATTTTATTTTTATTTAATTGTAATACTCCGTGACAATCACGAAACCACTCATTGATCAGTTTTTTGTTTTCTTTTGTCATTAATTCAGATTCAGAATAGATGAGTCTTACAGTTATCCTAGTGGACACAATTAAATAATCCTTAGCCTTGGAAATACAGTGAGAAGTAAAGACGGACACGTTGACCACATAGCCCACCGATTGCAGAATGGTCTATGAAAAATGAGTCTATAGCATATAAAGCAGCGTAAAAAGTTTTCTTCCCTTTTTATTTTACTAAAGAAAATGTCGACTTTTGTAGCTTTTCTACTCAAAGTAAAATGTTGAATTAAGAATCAACATCAAAGCACTTGGAAAGCTCGCTAAAAAGCACACCGTCTCCATGTTCAGCAGGACGCGAGGAGTTCCAGTTTCAAATGCACCAGTAACTGTCTGATTGTATATTCGTTTCGCCTTTCCTCTGAATGTTGAGCGCCGACAAGATACCCTTGTAACTCCTCGCAGCGCCATTCTCCTCAAACCGTAATGATCTATCTGTGCCTCCGCACTGTTCAGTCGCTCCCGAAGAGCCCTCAGAACACCCTTCCGCCAAGCGGTGCAGAACTGACCAGTCTATATGCCTGGTAATTTCCCAACACATTGGCATGATCTGGAGAAAATATCTAAGGGATGCTTACTACTCAGGACCTCAGAAGCGATGTTTGCCGCTCTGCAGAAAGCACGTCTGTCTTCCCCTTCTCGACATGTTCTGCGAGTCAGTTACAATCACAGCATGTTTGTACAGCTCCTTCTCAAGCCAGCGGAAGGCAGCAGTTACTGATTCCAACTGCACCCCCAAACTAGACCTTGTGATATCATATGCCAGGCTTTGCTGCACCAAGCAACGTCAAAGTAAAATTTGCCCTCAAACCTTATCAACCGCAAAGACATTATGAAGCTGCTTCTGCAACTTTCGGTAATGGATGCGCAACTAATTTTGTAAATACTTCGGAGCTTAGCCGGCTGTTAGTCTTGACTTATCCAAAATGAAAAAATGAAAAAAAAAATTTGGCAAACATTTCTTAAATTAAATCATTTCAAAATGACGTCTTTTGTTCCATACTGTAGTTTGTAAATGTGTAATTTTCACACCGCATTTCTGGGTAGTAAATTGAATTGTTATTCCACTTTGCTTGTTCGTGTTGTGCAGATTATAACGTTTCTTACCACACAAAGCTGAGATGCAGGATCTTGTTCATCAGGGTGTGAATACAAGGGCGAGTTGAAACCGACCACATCCTCCCAGGCGCCATGTAAGTCGAAGCTCATGATGGTGATGAAGTCTACGATTCTATGGGAAATAAAAAAAAATATCATCCTACAACTGAGCTTTATTGTAGTTATTTATGTTCATATGTTCAAGCATATGGCATTATAACATAGTTATTAGCTGTAGGTCAGTAGGTACATTCTTGCCTGTAAGCCCGACCGTCCTAAGTTAACACTGAAATCAAAATTAAGTTGGCCTTGTGTATTCGGCGTCCGTGGCATAGGCGTTGCAAACGCACTTGGTAATGCAGGGTTTCGGGTTCAATCTCATCTTGCGTTGGTTTCGACAGTGGTACCCATAGCTGACCATTCACGAACCAACGGCAAACTACTGAACTTTACTTAAAAATGTGCATTTAAAAAAAAGCAATATTCAAAACATGCTAGGGATGGTTCCACAACGTCATCGGAAGGATAGGAAAATAATTTTTTTTTAAGTGTCATTTCAGACTCTGATATAGACACGCTACGTGTTTCCGGAGAACCCGATTTGATCCCAGCTGCTGGCGATATAGTACCTTATCGCCTTGCATTGATTTCGACAAAGACTATACAGAGTCGAGTGTTTGTGACAATGGCAAACTACAGAGCGCAAAATTGCCCAATAAAACTAATTAGGCCACACACACACACATACACACACACATACACACACACACACACACACGCACAGATACAGAGGTCTATATAGACATTAATTGTAAAGATTCCTGATAATGTACTTTAAAGTGCAGATGATATTAGCCACATCAGTGATAATCACCATACTTCGCTGTTTATTCTTCGCATAAAATCGCAGTCCATGTCTCCGCTCCTTCTAATTATGTGCATTAAGATAATTATTTTGTATCCCAAATCAACATGGCCAACGGTCGGTGACAACTGAAGAAGCTAACTTACATCAGATGATCAGTTTCATCTTCACAGCAAACAGGTCACTTCACAACTGTTCCATTGATGTGCCAACGAAAACCACACAGTATATCCATCACTGCCTCTTGTGTGGTAAATGACAAACTGATGTCTCAGCAGATTCAATGGCATAAACGCGCATAAGGCAGCCACCAGACATGGCGACATAAACTGTTCGGCACTAAAAATGCAGTTCATCGCTGATTGAAGTAGTAGTTACAACAGATCAGTAGTTGCACACGCAGTTAATCAGATAAGACACCCATTAGTTGGGCGATACACTACAGCCTTTCGGTCTACTTAAGAAAGAATCTGCGACAACCAGCTATTATCAGAAGCAACAGCTTTGTAGGATTTAAAAAAGAGCAGAAGTGTCTACCATGCATATTGACCGCAATCGCTGATTTAAAAAAAAAAAAAATTTAAATACAGCTTTCTGGAATGGCAAAGTGAAATGGGTGCTACAGGTATCTCACCTGGATAAATTTGCTAAATAATAGCTTTTATCAATGTTCTCCTTGTCAGGTGCCCCGGCAAGCGTTAACATCAGGCGCGTTTTGCTAGTTTTTTTCGCTTCTCGCTCAAACTCCTTCATCAGTTCCTAAAGGGAGAAAGCAAACTGTTGTATCTGAGATCTAATGAATTTTAACCTCACCGTTAAAAGTTAACAGTCTGGGGCTTGAGGATTGTAAATGCTGTTTTTTTATTCCCAGATAATCAACCTTTGGTTGCATTTCAACAATAGTGTGGAGCGATGACTGAGGGGGGTGGGGGACCAAACGCAATCTCATCATCAATCAGCATGTCCTTTTAAAAAAAAAAAGCGCTGTTGTCAGGCCACGCGTGTAAGTCTATCCTTCTCTAACCAGCTCTCTAACACTATGTGCTTTAACAGCATATGCATCTTCAATGTCTTGTATCTATCCACAGACGCAGAGGTCTACATCTGCCTCGCTTTCCGGAATCTGTGCCCTCCGTCACCACTTTTCCCGTGGTTAATATACCTCAGCTTTCAAGGCAGGATGCTGTTTTTGAGCAATATCTGTTGTTGTGAACAGCATCACAGACCAGGGCGCTCGCTTACCCTTTAAAACAAAAACAAAAAAACAAAAAAAGGTTTGCTGGAATTCCAGGTGCTTTTCCATGTGGATATGGAAAGCAGCGCGAGATTACAACTTTATATATTCTTACACACTTTTTACAAACTACTGAGCGTAAAATGCAAGTCAGATCACAGCAGATTTGTATGGCGTGTCTAAAATAACAGTTGACTGCAGTACAGCCATTGCTGTCTTTATGAATATTTTTTGGTGAAACTCTAATCTCACCAAAGATGCGACTCTCCAACCACTTTTCATATGTCACGAGAACGTTGGGAGTCACCGTTGTTTAGTGGCTGGACGTCGCCTAAGGATAAGATGGTCATGGGTTCTTGTCATGGCGGAGAGGGACTTTTTGTTGTTGTTGTTGTTCAAAATACGACCTTGGCTTCCAGGTCTACCCAGCATTGAGTGGGTATCAGGGGCAGTCCCGAAAGTAAAGGCGGCCGGTGTGTTGCTGACCATAAAACCCACCAAGTGCCGACTGGTCTATAAAATATAGATATAATAAAGGTAATACATAGATAGAAACAATAAACAACTAATAAAGCTGGGGGTCACAGTAGTCTAGTAGCTAGACTACAATCATGCTAGCACCAAAGTTCCCTGTTCGAATCCTCAAGGAAGCCAACGGCTGTAACTGACTTGAAATCTATGATCAACCCAGTCTGACAACTATACTAGGAAAGATCTATCGACATATAGGTAGATTTAGGATACATTACTCAGACCATTCATCGAGTGCCGATTTGTCTTTAAAACCTATGTCTAGAATCGTATCAATTAGATAATGTAGTTGAAATGCCATTTACCTGTTGTGATTTTCACTGATTCATTTTGTAGTTTAAAGTTTATTATGCTACTCGACCTTTGAGAAATAATAATACATTTAACAATGGCATTTACTATTGTTTTTGAATTCCTGATTAAATTACTGCGTTACTTTCGGATGAATAAGATAGTATTATGACTTCCAAGAAGATGACAGTAACGATTTCACACAGTATGTTAAATGGATGACTTTCTGATGACCATGCTATCGACATTACTTTGTATATGTTGAATGTTAAAATAAAAATCGTCATCATAGCAATGGGTACACTCCCATAAGCGCCATTTCCCCATCTTCAGCAGCAAGCGAAGAGTTCCAATTTCGATTGCATCAGTAACTGTCTGATAAACGTTGTATAGAAAACCACAAAGATTATCGACGTAAATGTTTATGTATCTGTGCAGATCTGTTGCTTAGATGTTGGCGAATGCGGTTAATAATTTAGTAATCCTCTGGTGCTAGGGTTCGTTTACGACGGCGGACGAGAACAAAATCCCTTCTCAGTTTTTTTCTGAAAAGATATAAACCTGAACAAAAAGTATACTAGCAAGCTTCACAATATAACAAATACAAACAAAACCTGAACGTTGCGGCTAGTGAGCAATACTTTCTAGCAAGGGCAGCAGACGCGCCGTGAACAAGACTGGGACCTCACAACGTATTGTTTCCAAAATAAAAGTAATACACAGTAGCTAACCTTCACTGTGAAGACAGTATATACATACATATATATATATATATATATATATATATATATATATATATATATATATATTAATTAATGTATGTATCCAAAATTGAGTTACAGTTGAGAGGTTCGATATCATTGCACCGGGTTTTATCCCACATGGCTTGGTCTCTCTTCGCAAAACGGCTAGCCCCGGCAAAGAGCACAATCTCCGCTGCTAAGGCGACGATCCCCAGAGATCTCCGTAAAATGTGCACTCGTGAACTGAATGACACAGCCGTGAAACAAATCCACGTCCTTTAGAGCGCGGGGCGAATGGCTGGACCACTTCGCCACTTAGACCACTTAAATGTATTTCCATGCCTGAGGAAAATGTTGAGCATAAGAAGGCATGAATTCAATAGAGGTGAGGAAATAAAAGAAAGGCATGTGAAACCAATAGTATCAACTGTTGTAATACAGAGACAGTGGTGCTATACTGGATACATCCTGAGAAGAAACGAGTTGAGAATTACCAAGATGCGCTATAATGGGAACTGGAGGGATTAAGTGGGCGAGGATAACCAAAAGAAACCCTATAACCAGCACTGATAAGAGAGGTCAAGGCAGCCGGACTAAATTTCATATCTGATATTGATAGCAGAGTATAGAACGGAAATAAAGAATGGACTGCGAGTTATATATGATATATATTGGCACAACTGGCCAATGAAATAATCCATCCCTGCGGCACTCCAGTATCTTATGACAAGAAAATGCAAACTTATAAAAACAGTCACTGGCCGACAAAACGAACACACTACGCAACCTCCATAAGATGCTGAAACTTCGGTTTATCCTCTGGCGTGGTTAATATATCCGCTGGGTATTGCCAGTCCATATCAAGGCCATCGAATTCCCTTTTGCGTAGAAACGAGGCTACATTCGAAGCGAAGAGCGACATGTCTTCCAATGATTCTACTACAGGTTTGAAAGGGTCGGATCCTAAATAGGAGCCGCCAACAGATAGCAGGACTTTGATGTTTGGATTTTTCTCTTTCAGCTTAATCACTTGTGCATACCTGGACAACGTGTGCAAGGCGATTAGATTCCCACCATATTAATAACTACAGGATAACTATAAAACACACTGTTATGATGTCTAAACATGTCTACGTAGCACTCAAATGCGTTTCACAGAGTTGAAGAAATTGTGTAGCGATCAGTTCCTGGTCTGTTTGTTTACTGAATAATGATATTCGTATTGCAACAGATAATTGATAACAACTCCGAGCCAGGAGATTATTTACACTGAGGTGTCAGTTCCGAGGGGCATGAAAAATGGATTAGACTTCGTTGCAAAAGCGTAGAGTGGAAGGACAACTGAATAGAGCAGAGCATATGATATCACATCTGGCTTGAGAATGGAGGTTGAGGCGGTAACTGGGGCGTCCCGATGGGTGAAAAAATCTCAGCCACGCATGTTATCATAGTGCCGGAAATGCAAAGCGTGTTCAGGAAGATGGAGTCAGGCATTCTGTGTATGGAATTGATTAGCTCAATCCAGAGGTCGGAGGTGGTGACAACCACAGGAATATTTAGCCCAGGCCATTCAGGAGTGTTTGAAAATAAGCAAGCAGATAGGCTGGTTGAAAGAGTCCCATTTATGGGTGTACTGTAACTGCACAAGGCAGTGGTGATCTCAAACTTGTGGGATAGGTTAACAGGGAAAAAGGAAGATAAGGAAAACCTTTACCTGGAGGAAATTATACTGCTAGAAGTGGCTGTGGGTTCTGGGCGCCAGTCGAAACTTAGAGAGAAAGCAAGAAGAGAGTTAACCAGATGGCAAATGGGTACTATCTGTAGTTAAATTCTTCGCTGTCTGTTAAGAAGGGAGACGGGGCTAATATGGGCTCGTCCTGAACGTTGTGATGTCGAATCCTTATCTAGATGAACCCAGATTCGTACTGCTTCCCGTTTTCGGTATAAACACATTAAACTTCATTAAAGTCAATCATCATCATCAATTTCCACTTCTGCCGTTAAGCATTGTGGGAAGAAACTGTTTGAGATCCTCTGTTTGAAAGGCAGCAATGGCTATTGCCGGCGTCGTTGTTCATTTCATTGGCACCTTTACGTCTTTCCAGACGATAGTGTTATATTGCGCTATGAGGAGGCATGAGACAGAGCCCATGGCGATGGCGAGTGTGACTAGCAAGACCCGCCCGTGTCAAGAAAAGTCTTTCACAAAGATAGCATGGGATTTTAGGACCATTGTTGTCAGCATTTGTGTTTAATCCGTTTCTTTTCAGACGCTCAGCTCTCATCCTTTCCGGATCATTGATTCCTTCAGTCTCATTCCCTTCCTGATATGCCCTTTCCACACAACATGGTCCATGGCATTTTGTTCCCATGAGTCCGCATCACTACCTGTATCATTCATGTCCCGCGTGCATACATCTTTATATCGTAGTAGAGGTCGGCTTCGTCATATTCTTTCTGTCTTTAATTCACCATAAAGGATTTCTTTAGGGACCATCCTTCATTCTCCTGTTGTGACCCAGCCACCTGAGCCTTTGTAGACTGAGCACAGAAAAGACTGATGTAGTACCTTCTCTTTCAAGTACTTCAGTGTTTTTGATTTTGTCCTGTCACTTAATGCCAAGTATTCTTCTTAAGCATCGCGTGTGAAAACTATTAGGCCGTCTCTCCTGGTGCAAATAGGTTGACCAAGTTTCACTGCCATAAAGCAGAGTGCTGAGAACACAAGCCTGATAGACTCGGGTTTTATTTTTAATTGTGAGCTTTCTGTTCTCCCAAACACTCTTTGTCAATCTGCTCATTGTTGTTGCTACCTAACCTATCCCGATGTTGATTTCCTGGTCCAGCGATAGTTTACAATTCACTTTGGAACCCAAATAGGTAAAATGGTCTACTGTCTCAAGCTCTTCACTGTCAATGAAGACTGTAGGTCTGTCATTGACACCTTGCACCAAAACCTTTGTCTTCTTTTTGCTGACTGTTACTCCAAATTCACAGCATGCATCAGCAAAAGTAGACAGTAAACACTGCAGCTCCACCTCTGAGTGGGTGAATATGGCGGCATCATCTGCAAACAGCAGCTCTCTGACAAGTACCTTTCTCATCCTGCTTTTGACCTTCAGCCTGCCAGCATTGTAAAGGCTGCCGTCAGATCGAGAATGAATGAATATACCACGCTCCTGATCTCGAAAGGCATGTGTAAAAAGAAGAGAAAAGTATATTCCAAAGAGGTTAGGAGCAAATACACACCCTGCTTCATTCCTTTTTTTTTATTTCAAACTCTTCCGATGTTACATCATCAAAGTTGGTTGTACCTTTCATACCTATGTGGAACGACTCAATAATGCTCAGTAGAGTAAGTGGACACCCAATCGTCTTCAGTTCTGTTGAACAGACCTTTTCGACTAACCAAATCAAATGCCTTGGTAAGATCAATAAAAGCAACATACAGTGGTTGATTTTGTTCGCGGCATTTGTCCTGCAACTGCCGTTATGAAAATATCATATCAGTGGTAGATTTGTTCCCACGAAAGCCACACTAGGACTCTGGGTAAACATGATCCACCAGGATGTGGAGTTTTCGCAGAACAATTCTCGCAAGCACTTTTGCAACAGTACACAGCAGTGATATTCCCTTGTAGTTACTGCAGTCATTCTGATCGCAAGTGTTATTGTACATAGTTATGATGTTTGCGTCTTTGAAATATTGCGGAACCTCTCCCTCTTGCTAGCGGAGTCGTTGTAGTAGTTCTTTAATTTCATTATTCCATCCTCTACTAGAATAGGCTCTTGCTTTCATTTTAATTGCATTCATGTGTTATATCTGCGTTGGTAGGTAAACTGGCTGCATTCTGATTGGATTCTGATCAGGTGGTAACCATAAATTATCAATGGAAGACTGCCTCTCAATGTCTCCGATCTCATAAATCGTATGTCCACCAATTGGAATATGACACAAAATGCAAATTTCAAGTCAATAACTTTACCCCTGCGGATTCGAAGGTTGTTAGTATAAATCTCAACTGAGCTAGACTTTTTACTTTAAAATAAAAAAAAAAAAAAACCTTCCCTCCCAGTTCAACACAGCCTTGAGTAGGTGCAAGCTAGAGTCATGGAAGATAAAAGCGTCCGGCGTAATTTTGACCATATCACCCACTGGGTGCCGATTAGTCTATAAAAAATAGGTCAAGACCTATAGGCTCAATACGCACGAAGATGGGGAAACTTTACTTCTACTAAAACTTTACTTTCCTGACTTAATCAGCAGTGTATAATGTCTGGTGTGCGAGTGGGTATATATATATATATATATATATATATATATATATATATATATATATATATATATATATATATGTGTGTGTGTGTGTGTGTGTGTGTGTGTATGTGTGTACCCACTCGCACACCAGACATCATATATATATATATATATATATATATATATATATATATATATATATATATATATATACGTTTACTATTCTCAGGTTGACTAAGAATGTGTACTTTGTCGCAGTTAACGGGCTCAAAGGTCCACCAGCGTATATTTGATCCAAGGAGTCGGAAATTGGGAGGGGTCGGGGAGGTGGTGGATATCAACGTGTCTGAGCTCTCATGTTGTGATGTCGCTGTCTACAGATATATGGAGTCGCTGGATTGATGTTTAAGATAAGCTGCCTTGAAGAAGCTCGTCTGCTAAAACACTTAAAAGTACTGCTTGACTAGTTAAATTAGGCGTGATTTCATCAACACTCTTAGGAAGCATTACACGAAGAACAATACTGTCACAAGCACTCTTAATCCAAAGGCACAGACACGACAAAATATTCAGTGGCATCAGCTCTGTTACATATCATCGGCTACCATGTCGCCTATTGGCTCGCAGGTAGATGAACTTCGTCGCCTGTCGAGACGGTGTTTGGGCCTGTCTTCATTAATCGTGTCAAACCGGCATGACTCCTTTTCAGAGGTCTCGGTGGCGTGCGATGCTAATAGCTAGTCACAATAATAACCTAAAGCTCCCTCTTCAGAGTTGCTGGTTGAGCGTTACGCATTTTTATGTGTGAGTGCAAAGCACTGGATTGGAAGCTCTGCTACATACGAAATCTTTGTGGAGTTGCCACAATGGCCTAATAAGACACAACCTCCTAACGCCTAATTCCCCTAAAACAATTTCTCCTGTTCTTCACCTATTACTACAATCAAGATTGTGAACTTACATTCCTTCCTTAGATTCAGTCGAGTCTTCATTCTCCTCGACGGGCTGCAGATCTAATCTTTCCAGCTTTGCAGATGCATAAATGATATGAGAACAAAGGTTAGGGTTGATATTTTCAGGTAGAAATTTCCCCTTTCCCTTTCGGAACTGAGACCAGTTTGTGAAATAACAAATAGTTCTGTAGTAATCTGAAACTGTAAATGTCATAAATTATGAAAGTGTTGTTTGTGATCTCATAATCAAGTATTCAGCTACATTTGGCTGCAAACCATGTCATGAAACTAGACAAATCACCTGAGATATACTTACACAGATAACTTAATCTTGTTCGTCTGGCTTGAAACATTTTCCATCGTATGAGTACAATTTCTTTTCTTTTGACTGAACTTACTTGCTCTTTACTTTTTGTTTTGTTTTTTAATCACCATCGCCATGTCGTTGTGTCTGTATATGTTACAAAGGGTATGACGTTTATTCCACGATTCGGTTTTATCCTGTGCTGTCTCTTCGAAATCATAGATTAGATGCAGTTAATCATCGATGACCTGTCTCATCAACTTTCGTTTTAGGATTTCTATTGGACGTCATTGTTTCCTCGCATCAATGTGTTTCCCAGTGTAGTGCCTGTTTTCTGCTCGCTTCTTCTCAGCATGTGTCCAGTACATCATTATCTTCTTTGTTTTATAAAAGGTTACATGAGTGGTTGTCCAGACATTTTTCTTATTTCTTTACCTCTCTTTTTTTCTCCCCACTTAATGTCCATTGATTAGATTATACACTAGCTGATTAACGTTTCTGTATTCTTTATGTCGAATTATTACATAAATATAACTAATTCTGTCCTAATTGATACTATAAAGTCTTATGTAATAAAACTATAATTTTCAGTTCCATAGGACTATAACAATTGTTGCTTAAAGGTACACACATTATGTATGTTCAAGTGTTGAAGTGACAAGTAACTGGGACTGAAAGCAAAGTGCAATCCAAAGCGACAGAAGAATATGTCGCAGCCATCTTTCTTTGAGGAGAATACACATTATTTATTTACTCCAGTTCCTCATCGAAGTGCAGAGGAAGGGGATGTAGATACATATATTTGCTCGTTCTGATGCATCTTATGAACTTATCTTCATTTTTTAAAGAAGGTTCTTGATGTCTTGGTTACATTGTTTTTGTGACCGTCCCTCTGCTTTCTGTTGATTATATGTCTTCTACGTGACTCTCTGGTGTATTTGGTAACAGGGCCCTTTTATCGCATGGTCAACCCATCTCATGTGTTGCTGTTTTGTGAATGTGATGCCTGCCGTTTTCTAGTACAATAGGGCACTCTCACTGGAACATTAGTTCAAGTGTCTAACTTATAATTACCATCCCTCTTTATCTGTGTATGCTCAAAGCCACAGATTATAGGTGAATTCAAAGAACAAGATCGCTGACTACTTTTGCAGAAATATAGTTTGGAAAACTCAATACACGTTTGTTTTTCTTCTTAAAGTCCATACCATGTAGCGCTCGATCGCGAGCAGGCCTGTAGCCAGTGACTCGTGTATTCGCCGGACCTCCGCTATATCAGATAACTCCGATTCGTAAACGCGACCGAGGCTCTTCACCGGTTCCTCCACAATCGCGGGGATCTTGTTCCTTGCCACCGTAAAACTGATTGCCGACACCTTGCCCTTATGGATTGACAGACTCCTCGACTTCTGCGGTTTGAACTGCATACCGCTCCATTGGACCACCGCGTCCAATCCTTTCAGGATCGTGCGGGCAGACTGCTCGCTGCCCGTTATTATAGTCGTGTTATCCATAAATGCGCGTAGTGGCGGCAACCAGTGATCCTCTATTTGAAGGCCCAATCCGTAGCCGGCCGCCCCGTCTAACATGATCTGCATTGCCATGACAAACAGTATCGGAGGTGGGCCCACCTGAGTTCATGACGCTCAGGGCTGGTTCCCCGCTGCACGGAATTACCGGATGGTGTTATACTTTCGGCCAGAGACAAGACGACTTGGTGGTTTCGAAGGAGGTACTGTGAGATAAGAAGCCGCCGCCGCGACAGCGTAATTAAAACAGTCCGCATGCCTGGACGACCGAGCGACAAGCTTACTTTGGTTTACCGGACACATGTTGGACTTTTATTAGCAGTTGGCAGAGGGACACTGGCAGACAATTCGTACACGATGGACTTTTCAAAGGAATGAGAAACTCTTTTCCACTAGATACCCGGACCAGCTCACCGAGGCCCGTCCCCTACGTTGTTGCGCAGCGTCCAAAGCCAGCTAGAGGCCCTTTCGGCCACCTCTCCCAGTTTTTTTTTGAGTGTTCGTTTCCGTTCATTACCGCGCAATCCTAGTTCTTTCACCACATTGTAGAGCGAAGTGGAAACGAGGCCTCTCGCTCCCACTTCGACGGCAAAAACCCGCACTGTGTAAGCCTCGTTTCTCCTCAAACCGGCTGCTAAATCACTGTACTTCTCGAGCTTGTACAAATGATTCTCCTCCATACGCGACTCAAACGGGACCGTCAACTCAATCAGGATGAGCTGCCGTTTTTGCGCAGAATGGAGAACGATGTCCGGTCGCAGGCCGGTTTTACGGATCAACTCGGGATACCGTTCATGGCCTGGCAGATCAACCGCCAGTAACCAGTCCCTCGCAGAGTCTAGCACAGATGGAGCGAATGCGTTTTTGTTGACCTTACCAATTGGAACCTGCCCAGCCTTGAGGAAACGAATGGGGGCGATACTAGAACTGGCTCTGGCATTAGCCCTCATTCTAGCCTGGTCGACAACGGCTGCTAACTCCTTTAGCACCTTGTTGTGGCGCCAGGTATATCGGCCTTGACCTAGAGCTTTCCTGCACGCGGACAGGACGTGCTCAAGAGTTTGCTTCGATTTGCACAACGGGCAAGTCGGATCGTTGGTCGCAGACCATTTAACCATGTTAACACCGGACGGTAATACATCGTACGCCGAACGAACGATAAAGCTCAGTCGCAGCGGGGTCATCCGCCAGATCTCACCCCATGTGAGTATTCTCGGCAATGCGCTCTCCAGGCTGACCCAATGGCCCTGCTGCGACTGCTGGGCTGCTTTCTGGACCCGAACCTCGTTTTCGTTGTCCCTCACCGTTTGTATTACCATGTCTCGGCGCTCTTTGGCTGAGGCCTTTGACCACCAATTGACTTTCCCGTGCCCTAGGCCTCGACGGTCGGTTTGTGTGTAACCCATTATCTCCTTCAATTTTAGTGCGTTCTGAGCAGATTCTATCGCATCGAGGACTCTCCACTTGGTTCCAGTCTTTAGAGCGGGCTGGACAGCGGTGACATTTGGGTCTGAAGACTCGCGCAGAAGCATGGCGAGTCTTACCTTGCCGACTTTAAACTCTTCGGTTATCGATTTGAACGGAAGTACCAGCTTAGCCTGTTTACAATACAGAGCCACGTCGGTCAGACAAGGCGGTGCACCAATCCACTTTCTCAAGGCTGTGTTGATTTTCTTTTCCATGGTTTCCACTGCAGTCATCGTCACCTCGTAGACTGTAGTGGCCATAGGAGCTTCGGAATCAACATGAATTGGAGACACCATACCTTGAATTTTCCGATCAGCCTGCATCGCTCGATCGCGAGCAGGCCTGTAGCCAGTGACTCATGTATTCGCCGGACTTCCGCTCTGTCAGATAACTTCGAATCGTAAACGCGACCGAGACTCTTCACCGGTTCCTCCAGAACCGTGGGGATCTTGTTCCTTGCCACCGTAAAACTGGTTGCCACCACTCGACCCTTATTGATTGACAGACTCCTCGACTTCTGCGGTTTGAACTGCATACCGCTCCATTGGACCACCGCGTCCAATCTTTCCAGGATCGTGCGGGCAGACTCCTCGCTGCCCGTTATAATAGTCGTGTCATCCATAAAGGCACGTAATGGTGGCATCCAGTGGTCCCCAATTTGAAGGCCCTGTCCGTAGCCGGCCGCCCCGTCTAACATGATCTGCATTGCCATGACAAACAGTATGGGTGAGATCGTACAGCCCATAGCTATCCCAATCTGCAACTCAGTCCACCTCGTGGTAAACGTCGAGGTAGAGAAGCGCAAAGCGAACTTGGAGAAATATTGCTCGACCATTTGACTGATCTGTGCCGGTACGTGAAACATGCGAAGGGCTCGCCACAGTAGCCTATGGGGGACTGCCCCGTAGGCGTTGGCTAAGTCCAACCATATAACGTGCAATTGAGTTCTCTCATGCTTGGCTCTCTGGATAGCCTCCCAAATCATGGTCGCGTGTTCAAGGCACCCAGGAACGCCTGGAATGCCACCCTTCTGAACACTCGTATCTATGTACTTGTTAGTCATCAGATACTGTGTGAGCCGGCGAGCCATGACTGAGAAGAATATCTTACCCTCGACATTCAACAGCGAGATGGGCCTGAATTGGGAAAGACTCTTCGAGTCCTGCTCTTTGGGAATGTAGACCCCATTTGCCTTTGACCACTCTGGACATATGTGGTTGCGGATCCACGCTTGTCTCAACAAGACGTGAAGCATTTTTCAGGATTTTCGGGCAACGCTTGTAAAAAACGTACGGAACACCGTTCGGACCTGGGGCAGACTTGCCGCTGGCCTTTTTCACAACGTCCTCAACCTCAGACCAAAGGGGAGGTACCATTTTAAATGGTACCTTCGGCACCGAAGGCTGTTTAAGACCGCTAAGGATCTCTGGATTGTCATCGAGAGGCTCTCTCCTCTTTTTATCAGAGTACATCTTGCGTAGATGTAGCTCTAGTTCTTCCTGACTGACAACCAGAGTCCCAGACTTCGGTTGCTCGAATAGACCTCGGGCAAACTGATACGGGTCCCTAAAGAATTTCTCTCGCTCCCTTTTGGTTCTACGTCTGTTGTTACAGAAACGCTCGGCACGACAGAGGGCACTGTGTTTGTTCTTTAAATGCAACCAAACTTCGTACAGCCCCTCCCGTTCGCTGCCTGTAGCGGCTTTGAACCGTTTTTTGAGGGCATTCTTGTCTGCCCGACACTTCAGAATGTCCCTCTGCCTCCTGCTAGTATTCTGCTTGGCACCCGGCTGTGCCTTTACTACTGTCCCGAACTCGCGGGAGCAGTGTTCATATATTACATCACCAAATTTAGTAAGCTTGTCGCCTAGCGACTTCTTGTTTAGAGTTTGTTTAAGTACCTCACATAATGTAGCCTCCAACTTACACCACACCACCTTCTCGCTCGCAGGTGGAAACCTGATTCTTGGAACGCACTTCTTCAGAAATCATCAAAAGGTGCTCCTCCGCAGTCGACGTCATGGGCCTCTCCGGGCGAGTGGGGTTCACCCTGCCCGTCGTACCCTGACGACTCAGAAACTACCACAGGAGTGGTAGTTTTGCGACGGCGTTTACTGCGTGGAGCACCCTCGCATTTCATTCTTCCGGCATGCGTTCTCAGACCATGCAACCCCGTGAAGCTTTTCCCACATGTACAGAGCCAGCCCGGACGTTGGGCGAGTATCTCAGTCCGGGGGCTAGCAAGGTCGTCACCGAAGGTATCAATTGGATTGGGCCCTTCATTTCCCCCCCCCCTTTCGGAGGGCCCTGGGGGCATATTTCATTGTGGTCGTACGAAATCGGAGGTATTATACTGTGTTAGGGGTGATCAACCCGGTCCACAGTCGACATCTGTCTCCAGATGTCAGTTTATCCCCCCGGCGATACCGGGGGGCCAGTCTTTCCATAGGTGTCAAAAGGACTTTCCCGATAGTCACCAGTCTTTCCTGGTAGTCTTGTGGGCTAGCCACGTACAATAGGAATAAACTCACAGGGAGCAAGTACAGCGGGGATCTACCAGTCGTCAGTAGAAATTATCCTCGTCGACACACGTTTCGGCCCACGATTCCTAGACGTATTCGGAGGTGGGCCCACCTGAGTTCATAACGCTCAGGGCTGGTTCCCCGCTGCACGGAATTACCGGATGGTGTTATACTTTCGGCCAGAGACAAGACGACTTGGTGGTTTCGAAGGAGGTACTGTGAGATAAGAAGCCGCCGCGACAGCGTAATTAAAACAGTCCGCATGCCTGGACGACCGAGCGACAAGCTTACTTTGGTTTACCGGACACATGTTGGACTTTTATTAGCAGTTGGCAGAGGGACACTGGCAGACAGTTCGTACACGATGGACTTTCAAAGGGATGAGAAACTCTTTTCCGCTAGACACCCGGACCAGCTCACCGAGGCCCGTCCCCTACGTTGTTGCGCTGCGTCCAAAGCCAGCTAGAGGCCCTTTCGGCCACCTCTCCCAGTTTTTTAAGTGTTCGTTTCCGTTCATTACCGCGCAATCCTAGTTCTTTCACCACATTGTAGAGCGAAGTGGAAACGAGGCCTCTCGCTCCCACTTCGACGGCAAAAACCCGTACTGTGTAAGCCTCGTTTCTCCTCAAACCGGCTGCTAAATCACTGTACTTCTCGAGCTTGTACAAATGATTCTCCTCCATACGCGACTCAAACGGGACCGTCAACTCAATCAGGATGAGCTGCCGTTTTTGCGCAGAATGGAGAACGATGTCCGGTCGCAGGCCGGTTTTACGGATCAACTCGGGATACCGTTCATGGCCTGGCAGATCAACCGCCAGTAACCAGTCCCTCGCAGAGTCTAGCACAGATGGAGCGAATGCGTTTTTGTTGACCTTACCAATTGGAACCTGCCCAGCCTTGAGGAAACGAATGGGGGCGATACTAGAACTGGCTCTGGCATTAGCCCTCATTCTAGCCTGGTCGACAACGGCTGCTAACTCCTTTAGCACCTTGTTGTGGCGCCAGGTATATCGGCCTTGACCTAGAGCTTTCCTGCACGCGGACAGGACGTGCTCAAGAGTTTGCTTCGATTTGCACAACGGGCAAGTCGGATCGTTGGTCGCAGACCATTTAACCATGTTAACACCGGACGGTAATACATCGTACGCCGAACGAACGATAAAGCTCAGTCGCAGCGGGGTCATCCGCCAGATCTCACCCCATGTGAGTATTCTCGGCAATGCGCTCTCCAGGCTGACCCAATGGCCCTGCTGCGACTGCTGGGCTGCTTTCTGGACCCGAACCTCGTTTTCGTTGTCCCTCACCGTTTGTATTACCATGTCTCGGCGCTCTTTGGCTGAGGCCTTTGACCACCAATTGACTTTCCCGTGCCCTAGGCCTCGACGGTCGGTTTGTGTGTAACCCATTATCTCCTTCAATTTTAGTGCGTTTTGAGCAGATTCTATCGCATCGAGGACTCTCCACTTGGTTCCAGTCTTTAGAGCGGGCTGGACAGCGGTGACATTTGGGTCTGAAGACTCGCGCAGAAGCATGGCGAGTCTTACCTTGCCGACTTTAAACTCTTCGGTTATCGACTTGAACGGAAGTACCAGCTTAGCCTGTTTACAAAACAGAGCCACGTCGGTCAGAAAAGGCGGTGCACCAATCCACTTTCTCAAGGCTGTGTTGATTTTCTTTTCCATGGTTTCCACTGCAGTCATCGTCACTTCGTAGACTAGTAGTGGCCATAGGAGCTTCGGAATCAACATGAATTGGAGACACCATACCTTGAATTTTCCGATCAGCCTGCATCGCTCGATCGCGAGCAGGCCTGTAGCCAGTGACTCATGTATTCGGTGGTGTTTTTCTTTCGGCCAGAGACAAGACGAATTGGTGGTTGCAGAAGGTACTATGTCTAGCGTGTCGATACGGTTATTGTTCTTCACCCTTCCCAAGCTCCCTTGCTCATTACTTTATGAGACTAATATTATATACATGAGGCATAATTAATTTTCTTAAAATCTCAACATCACTCACGCTGAGCTTATCTGTATTTGTCTGTCTGTCTGTCTGTCTGTCTGTCTGTCTGTGTGTCTCTCTCTCTCTAATATTGTCAAACAATTAATTTTAGTATTATTCTAATATCTTCATCTTTAATTTGATTTCCTTGTGTTATTCCTGGGGGCCGACGTGGCGTAGCGGCTAGACGCTCGCCCGCGGATCCGAATGTCGTGTGTTTAGGTCTTAAAGACGGACTGTGTTTCAAAAGTGATCATGGCCCCGAAGTGGATTCAGTCGTAAAAGGATACCAGGTAAAATCCTGGGAAGTTGATGCGACAGGCCGATCAACCACCTAGCTTTGATTGGTCTATTATATATATAATACTTTTGAAACACTGTCCGTCAATAAGACCTAAACACACGAGATTCGGATCCGCGGGCGAGCGTTTAGCCTCTACGCCACGTCGGCGTATATATATATATATATATATATATATATATATATATATATATATATATATATATATATATATATAAATCTAGTCCTGTATGCTTACAAGTGGGGAAAGGGTCCTTTACATTCTTACCGCTCCAGTAACTTTCTTGAGTCATAAATCTGTTGAGAAGAATGGTTCTCGTGACTGACCGATCAGTTATTTGTGTTTTTCGTGGCATCATTATTTAAGTGCTGTCATAATAGACACTGGCAGTCGCCGTTGCCGAGCGGCTAGACGCTCCCCGCGGATCGGACGGTCGTGGGTTCGCTCCCTGACGGAGCCGGACTATTTTCAAAAATGACTTTGGCTCCCAGGTAGACCCAGCCTTGCGTGGGTACCGGATGCAGTCCCGGAAAAGTAAAGGCGGCCGGTGTGATGCTGACCATATCACCCATCCTGTGCCGATTGGTCCATAAAAATATAGGTCTAGCCCTATATGCCCTATACAAGCCTGCAGGCGTGGAAAAGGGTCCATTATTTACATTTTACTTACAATAGACACTGTATGGTGAGTACCAGCACCTGTGGTTTAGTTAAGACATTTAGTAGTTTGTACTTGCACTTTTTATTCTCCTCGAAAGAAAATGAAAGCCCTGGTGCTATTAGAAATTACCTGGCGCCTCTGTTATTGTTTCAGGACGTGGAGTCGTACTAGTAGTACCGCGCCGTTTGGTTGTAATTGGTTCATCTTCTCTGCAGTTAAAGTAAATAAAAGTCAAATTAACCACCATCTACTGGATGTGCTTGTTACTTTATGTTGTCAGATTGGTTATATTTGTTGGATCAGTGACATCTACTCCGCATTCAAAGTTTAAAAAAAAAAACAAAATTATTCTCTCGCTCCTATTCATTTCTTACTTTATGTTTTCACATTAGGTTATGTTTGCTGGATCTGTAGCATCTTCTCTGCATTTAAAATTTAAAAAAATTTTTTTTAATTAACCCCCTCACCCATTTGTACTTATTACTTTATGGTATTACAATGGCTTTCATTTGTTGAATCTGTAGCATCGTCTTTGTAGTAGAAGTAGATCTTCTTCTACATCTGAGTAGGGCTCACCGGCTGTAAACTCTGGCAGAAAGTTCTGGTTGTTTATCCACATCTGGTCATTAGTTTTTTTTTAAACTTGAGTTGTTGGTAAACATTCATTTTACATATTTGGCGTATCGGTAGGAAGACTGTTAGTTTCACGTCTCTGAGAAAGATGCATCCTAACTTCGAAGGAAACCCTTCTAATTAGTTTACTTTTACGACATGCTTGCTGGAGGCAGTGGGTCTTTTCATGTTTTCCACAATGGAGACCGGGAACTCACACACAAGATGTATATGGAAGTGCAATTATCTCGTCGATCATACACAGTCAGCTGATTACATGATTTTACTGCCTCCAGTGTGAGTATTCTAGAGGCTGCAGTTTATTTCAGCTGACCATGGTTCAATCTGTTCATTACTATTCAGTGTCTCTTAGAACTCTCGAAGTACTATATGTACCATTTGAACTTTGATAAAAGAATAAGGGGGCAAACTTAAAACCTGATGGTATCAAACGAAAAAAGCTTGAATGGAGAAAATGAAATAAGACCAAGACAATAATTATCTGATACAGAGATGAGTTATAGTAACAATTTGGTTATGGAGAGAGAGTGCGAAGAGAGAGAGAGAGGGAGAAACAGAGAGAGAGAGAAAGAGAGAGAGAGTGAAGAGTCATCATAGAGATAGACAGACTGGCAAGAGAGAGAGAGAGAGAGAGACAGAGACAAAGAGAGAGAGGTGGGGGGGGGGGTGGTTGGATAGACAGATACACAGAAAGACAGTCATACGTGCATATGCACCGACATAACGTACACTCACAAACATCTATACACTTGGTTAGAAGAATAAACCCAAGACTTCACCCTCTGAAGGTAAGGAGATTGTCTAGTAGAAATGTGTTGTTCGGTTCACGAGTGTAACTTTTACGGAGATCCTAAGAGATCATATCTTGCTCTAATGTTCGGTTCACGAGTGTAACTTTTACGGAGATCCTAAGAGATCATCTCTTGCACTAATGTTCGGTTCACGAGTGTAACTTTTACGGAGATCCTAAGAGATCATCTCTTGCTCGAATGTTCGGTTCACGAGTGTAACTTTTACGGAGATCCTAAGAGTTCATCTCTTGCTCGAATGTTCGGTTTACGAGTGTAACTTTTACGGAGATCCTAAGAGATCATCTCTTGCTCGAATGTTCGGTTCACGAGTGTAACTTTTACGGAGATCCTAAGAGATCATCTCTTGCTCTAATGTTCGGTTTACGAGTGTAACTTTTACGGAGATCCTAAGAGATCATCTCTTGCACTAATGTTCGGTTCACGAGTGTAACTTTTACGGAGATCCTAAGAGATCATCTCTTGCTCTAATGTTCTGTTGGAGCTTTTCTGCACTCGTTCTAAACAACACATCTCCTGCAAAGTGAGATCGAGTAATAAAACGCAGTACAATTTTGTTGATTATCTGGACTTATCCCCTTATACACACAAAAACATAGACAAAAACATACACACTCAAACACACACACACATGTATGTATTCATAGACACCTAGTAGGCAACCGAGAGTCGCTCGGGACTATGGAGTTGTGCTGCTGGTTTTGAGAATGCCGACTAACTGTCGATTCCCGTGTTTTGTCGAGGTTGCTAACTTTTTCAGTCCCAAGTAACGTCTGATGTTTTAGAAATGTTTCTTAATTTCCCTTCACTGCACAATATATTCTCTTAACGTTAACATTTAGTCAGTTCATATTACAGAAATATGGCTTCGCCAATGGAATTACTAATGTGTGTGTATGTGTGTGTGTTTGTTTGTGTGAGTGTGTGTATGTGTCTACTGCCACTTTGGAAGTAAAACATTCATGATTTTGTATCCTAGTTATGTCTTTACATTGGCATCCCATGTGTAGACTTCTGGTACTGAATGAGTTAGGTCACGCTGGTGTTGCCTCTCCAGGGAACAGGCCTATGAATGCTGAACTAGAGTACTGGCTGTTGCTCAGGCAGCAAGTACCTCTCTCTCTATGACGCCGATGATAGTAAGGGAAGGGCAAGTACCGATACCGCTTGGCCGCGAAAATATAGAAACATAGAATATAACAAACTACTCACTCTTCCTCACACTCTGACGACGGGTCATTGATAGCTTCGTGTGCTGCCTTCAGAAGTGGGTCTACTCCTTGTTTGCACTCAGTGTCCTCAAAATCATCGAGATCTGAACTCCAGATGAGAATGCCTCCATATCCATTCTGAGCGGCATAGCAAGCCTGTGAAAAATAAGTTCTTAGGAGTATTTGATTGCCAGTGTTTTGTACAATGTTACGAGAAAGGAAGACTGTTTAAAAAGCATAGCTAAGTGAAGGCAAAGAGATAAATACATGGATGGTGGGCTGTATCGTTGTCCGCGACAAGACTACGACATGAGTACTGTAAAGACGGTATTTTCCCAAAGGGATTTCCTAAATGGCGATACAAGAGTAAACATGAGATAACAGAGAAATACATATGAATCTGAATACTTGTAGAAACATGAGATATGCAAACAGTGTTCAAGCCAGCATGTGAAGCACAGGAAGAGGTGTATAGGGTTAGTCGAAGAGCTAATCAGTTAGTATGTGTTTGGCAGCGGGTGTGAAACGTCGTGTTTTAGGGAAGAGGGAATGTGACATTGTGTAACTGATGACGTGAAGGGGATTCTATTCCATGAGATGACAGCCTAACCAGAAGTTGTAGATGATGATATCCAACAGGCCAGGGAGTCTAACAGATTCTGTATCAACGATTGTGTGTATCGCGTGTGCAATGAAACAGGACTAAAAGGTAAAGAGATGGATGGTAGTAGACTTCGATTTTTTACTTGATAAATGTCATAATCTCTTGCTCGACCGTGCTAGCCAGAAGTAGACATTGACTGAACCAGATTACCTTTGGAAGTTGAAAAAACGATGTAAGGGGAGATATTTTCTACTAGTTACCATCTGTGTACAATCAGAATGTGATAGATATGAAAAACCCCTAGCAACCAGCTAGCAGACAGAGGTGACAATATCTCAGGTACTGACTTGATCGTTGAAGCTGCGGATCGTGTGAAATGGCTAATTGTGACCTCCTACGTTTACCAGCAGCGCATACGATTATGATAAATTGATTATTTTAAAACATGAACGATTTGTTAATCTATTCATTTACAGTTTGTTTGTGGTTGTGTATGTGTGTCGGTGCCAGTGTGTTTTTGCATGAGAGAGAGAGAGAGAGAGAGAGAGAGAGGGAGAGAGGAGAGAGAGAGAGAGAGAGAGAGAGAGAGAGAGAGAGAGAGAGAGAGAGAGAGAGATTTAGTCTTCGTCCCGTTAGCCTCAGAAATCTTAAAATTCCGAATTCGGTTGCACCCAAGTCTTCGGTTTCCCAGAGCTGGTGTTTCAGAACGTCATATGGTAATTCGTTACATAGCGCGTTTGCACCGACTGCTCCAGGGCATAGTTCATTAATAGATCATCAGCGATATTGATATGGGTTAAAATTAGTACTCATGTATGATCATGAAAAACACCAGAATTCCCCCTTAGCTGTATGATCTGTGATTGTGGGAGTGGGAAGGGAGGGGAGGGGGCTGGGAGTTGAAGGTGGGGTCTTGGTCTCGTCTAATCAACTATCTCATGTCGAATATGCACTTACTCTAAATTCCGAATTACTACCTTTGTTATACCACTTTTGAGTTGTAGGCAGGGGTGTCTTTGACCCTGAGGATTTACGGCCACGTGGCTAGTGCTGTCGCCACGACTGTGCAGGTGAGGATTTATTTTTCCCCCCGACAGAAAAAAATCTCCAGCCTTACAGAGGGTTTGAACCCAGGTGTCCCGCTTGAGAGCCCAAGGTTCCAACTGTTCGACAGGCCGCTCCTCTGTACTTACGCTAAACCGAACAGAATAAATTTTTCTAGAAGGTGAAGATATCGGTGAGCTGGGTTAAAGGTAAGGGTTATGTGATTTACAAATCATGTGATGTGATATTTTACAGTACATAATGTAAGCATATCTTACAACTGCATTTTTACTGTGCACGAGAATTCTTCGTAATTTTTCTGCGATCAACATGTTTGTCCACTAAGTTTTCAAATATAACAGTGAAGGCCATTGTGTGTTATTTTCACTGTCACAGGAAAGGGGCAGTTAGGGGGCCGACCCGTCTGCCGTTGTGTCGGAACCTCCACCGATAAGTCACATACAACAGATTTTTTGTTTTTTAGGTTTTAACAATGGATTAACATCATGGCACATGGATAGTAACCCATAAGTGCTCCGTTCTACTTCTGACTCAAGACTGAGTCCACAGTTATCAGCGCAGCACCGACGAGGATCCTGAAATACCTTCTGGGTAGATTTTTAACTCCATATTTTGCCCGATCAACGCCTTTAAGCTAATTTTTTTCGATTTCCAGCTGCCAAGAGATTTTTAACACACGGGCGTTCGATCTTACTACTCAGAGACCATGGAACATTACTAGAAGTCCATGTGAAAAATGCCAGGCTTCACCGGGGCCTGAACTTGAGCCCTCCAGCACTCGAGGCGGACGCCATGCCTTGAGACCACCCAGCTCCCAAAAAGGAAAGTAATAGCAGTGTATATTGCTCTGTGTATTGCCTAGCATAACTTTATAAATAGACATCAAATCAAATGGTTTTGCCATGTATTAAATCAGCATCAGACAAGGCACCATTGAGAGCCATGTTATACAAATACAACGGTAACAAAGCCAGAGGTAGATCACGCAGAACATGGACCCCAGTAATATCAGAGACACTGAAAAGTACTTTATATGAATTGAAAAGAAGGGCCCGTTTCATAAATTTCTTCTTGTTCTGACACTGGGAGGCCGTTCAAGAGCAGAAAAAAGAAGATTTCCTAGCATATTTTTGTGTATCTTATCAGCTTAAAATGTCCCGAATTGTCTGTCAAGCAATTGCGCAATGCATTTTTTAAATTTAATTATTTTAATTCGCAAAATTTTACTTTTTTGTTCAATAACGTCATTAGATTTCTAATCTTCGAAAAGATAGAACAACTTTGTTGGCGATGTAATGAAAATGTTTAGCCTGTAAATTGCTTGGTAACTGAGTAGTCATGCTGCCTTTCTGTACAGAATGTAATAATCAGCACTCTTCCGAAAAACGGACGTAAATTATAAAGGTTAAGAACACACCTCAAAGGGTCATCTGATATAAATATTACAAGCTAGGAACATTTCTGTGTGTTTGGTCGTAAGAGGGCCTCAGCAGGTCATCTAGTACAACGACTGAAAACTGGAAAATAAAATATAATGAACCCTAACCCCAACCCCATCCTTAACCCTAAGGCAAAGAACATCTACAACTTTCACGTTATCAATCGGTAGAACATTATTGTGTCGAAGGTATGCCTACCGTAGTTACCGGAAATGAATCCCAATTTTACGTAATATTGAAGCCCTGTTAGGGAATGTTATTTGGAAAAATGCCTAATAATCTATGTTAATTCGATCTATCTCCCCAATGTCACAATGAAAATAATTTCTCCAAAACTGTGTATGTTTCTTGTCAGTCAAAAAGATTAGTGAGTGAGTGAGAGAGATAGTGAGTGAGTTAGTTAATTAGTCAGTCAGTCGGAATTCTTCCTTTATGACAAAAGGGTAACCTATAACCTCTCCATGCCTTAGCCAACTGAGGAAAATCCACACATAATGCACAAGACAATCATTTATGGGAAAACTGAAACAGACTGCAGTCTAGGCAAAGCCAACAACATACACACGACTTACTAGCATAAGACTGTCTTACTGTGCTATGCCATAGATACCGAAGTGTCGAAAGATTTAGTGTTGCAGGAGAAGATCGACGCCCACCTTCTGAAATTTTCTAAGAGGTAATGGGCCTAAACAATTGTCGATAGGGGATCTTCTACTGATGATCGTTGGACTCCTGCTGTATATGATCCCCTGACGAGTTCTTATTCTCGGTCAGCCTATGGATCATGCTGATATTATTAATGTCCTCAGAGAAATGGGAAGGATAGTGGACTTTGGGGGCAGTGAATCCACATCACTCGCCAGAATGGCAGACTTGGGAATTAAGATCGGCATAGCAAAAAACAAGGACGCACACCAGACACATCAGAAGACTTGTCAATCAACATAGAACTGGTACTATTATCCATCGGACGTTGGCGTTCTTACTGAAGGGAGGATCTGAGCACCTATGGATATGTCCGGAGTGCAATGATGATAACCCAACTAACTAACTAACTAACTAACTAACTAACTAACTAACTAACTAACTAACTAACTAACTAACTAACTAACTAACTAACTAACTAACTAACTAACTAACTAACTAACTAACTAACTAACTAACTAATTAACTAACTAACTAACTAATTAACTAACTAACTAACTAACTAACTAACTAACTAACTAACTAACAGCTAGCTAGCTAACTAACTAACTAACTAACTAACTAACTAACTAACTAACTAACTGACTTCTTATTCTTTTTTGTTTAACAGAAACATGTTCAGCTACAATTAACACAGATTACAGTCCTGGACATGACATATGTACCTTGGCATTAACGCTCTCAACACCTTCAAAACCCACCCACTGGCCGTCTTGCACAGCGTAATAATTCCTTTGAGAAGCAACTTTAATCACCTCCGATTCTCCCATTATGTTACATACCTGTAATAGTGTTGCAATTAGCAAGAGTGTACAATCATGAACCACTACTGGCGCCAATTAGCATTATCTCATTCCAAGTCGTCAGCGGCTTCTTTGACCCCCCACCTCCCCCACCCTTTTCACGACAGGCCTGAAACGCCTCTTTCTAAAACCTCTTCTCCCGGCTTGTGTGATTTCATATCCACTGTATCATCAGTGTCTTGTATCCATCTTCGAGGAGGTTTAAGTTTCTCTAAAAGAGAAACCATAGGGTGGGATGGGGGAGGGAAGAGTTCTATTAAAGGGACATCGTCAGAAAAGATTATTGGGAAAAGAGAGGGGATGGGTTAGGATGGGAGCTCTCAGCCTCTTCACGATTTTCTAGACGGGAGGGCCGGCTCATGGGCCTAAGCCCTCCTTTCTAATAATTTGACAATAATAATATTAATTATAATAATAATAATGATGGCAACTGCATATAAAACTATCCTTGAAATTAACAAAAACGTACAAGAGCACTTATGTACACTCTTGGGGGTTGGAGGAGAAGTGGGGTTGGGGAAGGGGGTTGTTTGCTTAGCTAAGCCTCTTTAGATGGGGGGGGGGGGGCGTGGGCTAGAGTGTGAAGGTGGGAGCAGGATGTTCTGATAGTTCTAGGCCCCTGGCTTCGGTGCCGATGATTTTAAGGAGAGGCTACTGGATTAAGTCACTAGTGTATATCCACTTTTGCATTTTGCCTCTGACGATGCTCGATGTACCGGAATTGTTGTATTATAGTGAAAATTTCAAGAGTAAACAAACGACAGATGTGTGTGTCAAAACAATTTCGACAAGAAACGGTTAGCTGATGATATATGCAGCAAAGAGCGTTGCACTTCTCACACGGAACTAATCTCAAGAAGTTTGTAAAAGTTACCAGAAATATATCGTACTGCCACTGAACACACACACACACACACACACACACACACACACACGCACACACAAAAACACACACACACACACTGTGCACATTCATACACACACAAATGTATATACACACACACACACATATATATATATATATATATATATATATATATATATATATATATATATATATATATATACACACACACATAAACGCAGCCACACAAAATGCTTCACATAAAGCAGATTATCATCATCATCATCGTCACGTGCCGTGTCGACTGATGTAGGCGTTCATGCATCTCCACAGATCTCGGTCGCTTGTCATCTGGATCAGTTTGACCGATTATATCCCTCCGTGCCACTCCGTCATCATCTCTCTCGGTCTGTCTCTCCCTCTTCTACCGTTGGAGCCCCCCCCCCCCCTCCCCCCTAAACATTTGTTTTATTGCATCCAGCACCCCACTCCCTCCAAATCCCCTCACAATTACGTGACCAAAGAACACTGCTTTTTTTTTTTTTTTTTGTAAAGCTGACAGGAAAATTAACTGAACGTGTAATGATTGTATTAAATTTGTCCTGTTATTTTGTTTATTGATACAGATTTTGGTCGAGACGTTCACTTGTTGCTGTGAGTATTTCTATTCGCTGATTATTCTGGTTCCGTGTGTGCGTGAGTTCAATTATCCTTAGAGCATCGAGGTCTAACTATTTTCCACGCCTTTCAGGCTTATTGAGTATCTAAGGCTAGACCAATGTCGTCTTTAATTGTGCCTCACAACTAAATGACCCACTTTTTGAAAGGAGTCCCTCAGAAACTGGTTACTGGAAAACCGTTCCATGTGTTGCATCGTGTAACATTTTAATGAGCTTACAAAGTTCTGTGTTCTGAACGTATTCGTATTACAAATCGACAAGCGGATATTTTGAAGTGGATATACATGATAATGCTTTCATACTGACTGTGCATTAATAGTGCAACTACACTGTGGATAAATAGTGTCAAGATATTTCGGAGCTCTGGATAAGTGGATGAAAATTATATTTAATTATTTTTACTAACGAACTCTCACCGCAAGTCACTCTTTGCCTCTTTACTAATTGCTGACTAACACTATAATTATATGTTGTAGAAGTACACTAACAATATTAATCCTCAACCATTTGTCTTATGCTTCGTTAACACTGGCTGTAAATTTCTTGCAAAAACTTATGGTTGTTCATCTACTCCTTAAGCAAATTTGCAGTTGTACGGTCTGTGTTAATTTTTTGTAAATTGGCTTTTGTAAATTGGCTTCTGTTTTGCGAACACTGACTGTAAACTCTGGCAGAAACTTATGGTTGTTTATCTACTTCTTATACATATTTGCACTTGCATCGTCTGTGATAATTTTTGTCAGTTGGCTTCTGTTTCGCGAACACGGGCTGTAAACTCTTTCAGAACCGTATTGTTGTTTATCTACTTCTTATGCATATTTGCAGTTGTACAGTCTGTGGTACGTTTTGTTAACTGGCTTCTGTTTCGTGAACACTGGCTGTAAGCTTTGCCAGAAACTTCTGGTTGTTCATCTACTTCTTATGCATATTTGCAGTTGTACGGTCTGTGTTAATTTTTGTCAACTGGCTTCCCTTTCGTGAACACTGACTGTAAGCTCTGGCAGAAACTTCTGGTCGTTCATCTACTTCTTATGCATATTTGTAGTTGTACGGTCACTGTTAATTTTGGCAAATTGGCTTCTGTTTCACTAATATTGGCTGTAAACTCTGTCATAAACTTATGGTTGTTCATCTAATTCTAGGCGTCTGTCTTGTTCCAGACACTGTTTTGAACAACGAGATCCGGTATCTATATGGTGAATGTTTGTGTTTGATATGTGTAGGTTGCACAGCATTTGCTGTTATGTGGTCTTTTTTAATTTCCTTTAACTACCTTTAAAATATTATACCATTCATGATACTTATAAGTAGGGCTGTACCGAATATTCGCTTCGTATTCGCTTCGGGACCGAATAGTGGACCTATTGACTATTCGGTATTCGGCGGAATAGTTGCTGTCGTGCCGAATACGAATAGTAGTTACCTTACATCCGCTTCTGCATACACAGGCCTTAGACTGACAACAAGGAACGATTGGTTTTGTTGAAAGATTATGCAGTTTTCATGCATTACCTAAGCTGTCATTGACAATTTCCAAGTTTAATTACTTATTACAATACTTACGATTCTTTCATTCCTAGTTAATAGTTACCACAGACTGACTGAAGGATGTAAAACATAAGATGTTTTTAAATGTTTTCTATTCTGTACGAATACTAACTAGACATGGAAAGATTATAAGCTCCAGCCACATCCAAGTCGATAATATTAAAAGCAAACGAACGGAAACATATAAGTACTTGGGTGAAAACTTAAACTGCTCCAACATGCTGAGAGAAGAAATACAATCTAGAATGCAATCTAGAAAAAAAGTATTATATGCCCTTCAACATCAGCTAATGTCAAAGCGTCTGTCTTGCAACACCAAGATCAAAATATATAAAATGTTCATAAGACCAGTCGTTTCATATGGCTCTGAAACTTGAAGCAGAAATAAAAGAGATGATGCCTTATTACAGGTTTTCTAAAACAATCTTACGACAAATCTTTGGACCCATCAAAGATGCTAACAGCCGGGAATGGAGAGTGAGAAGCAACAACGTAACACATAATCTGTTTAAATCACCATTGATTACTGTCTATATGAGAGTCAACAAACTAAAATGGCTGGGCATATTGAAAAAATGTCAGATGACAGAGAAGTAAAACAGTGTACACCTGAGAGAGTATGGGCGTAGACCAGGAGGCAGACAAAAAAGAAGTTCGAGAGATAATGTCCAGCCAGACCTGCAAAAAACTAGTGTCACAAATTGTGAAGAGAAGGCCAGCCAGAAAGATGAATGGAGACGAGTGATATCTGCAGCAGTAAACCTCAAGGGCTCAGAATGCTAAAGAAGAAGATGACTATTCTGTGCTACTTTATGTGAAATAAAAGTTCAGCGTACATGTGACATTATGAATGGTGTGGTTTTTTTAACATATATATTTTATACACTATTCGTATTCGTATTAGGCCGAATAGTTAGTCCCGTTATTCGTATTCGGCCGAATAGTAAAAATCACTTTTCGGTACAGCCCTACTTATAAGCGTTGTTGCATGCAGTATTCGGAAATATTTCTGATGTATTTTTAAACAGTTACCAAACAGTATGCAATGATAATGAATTGATTTAATCTAACGAGATGAAACTGGACAAATTAGTTTGTGCTGTTTGTACTTTGAGGATAACTATTTAGTAGTGCTATAAGTACTGTTAAGAAAACTGCTCTGGGTGAAAAGTAATTGCCCCCTGGGCTCCTCTGATGCAGCAATACCCTCTAAAAATCAAAGAGTTAGCACTGATATTTCTTTACTTCTACTGGAATAATTTTCAGTTTATATCCAAACTTTATTGATGCTTATGTTCATGTTGACTGTAGCAAAAGCAGTGTTGTTTGTTTGTAAGAGCCTTTATTGTTTTATGTAAATAGCACACTTATTTACCTTAACAATGACGTATAGTTTAAAAAAAATATGTCGATAATAATTGGAACTGTAGTTTAATTTGAGTATACATCTCCTAGATAAAAACTGTGGACACAGAGGGACTCCATTCTTGCACAAGAACTGGAATCCCCATTGACCTGTTGGGCCTATAAATAGAGAAGGCCGTGGCTAGACCTATATTTTAAAGACTAACGGCACAAAATGGGTGATGTGGTCAGCAACACGCCGGCGGCGTTTACCTAATCTCACTGCATCTGGTACCCACTCAAGGCTGGGTCGACCTGGGAGGCAAGGTAATTTTTGAAAAAAATTTCTAGTTCCGCATTGGAGCGAACCACGACATTCGGATATGTAGACGAGCTCCTAGCCACTAGACCACGGCGACTCCCGAGGTTTGTCGTTATAATTTAATAAACGTTAGCCTGGACGCTTTGGCGAAACGTCTCTGCAGATTTTGCCTGTGTGGTGGCCTTCACATATTGTATGAGGTATTCGGTTTCTAGTCTCTTCGTCTACCTTAGTCAAAACATTTCTAGACAACTGAAAATGATTGGAATCAGATGTATGGCGGTTGGTCAATCTTATATGTCTATGTACGTCTTTACGTTCGTAAGTGTTTATGTGTGTATGTATGTGTGCTTCTGCAAGGGTAAGTTTTGCCCTATTTTGCTCAAACATTAAATGAACGTTACAAACATACTTCAAAATAGGCCAGGATCCCTGCTTCTTTCGTGAGCGGGCCGGCTCTTCCTTTACCCCGGAATGGAGACCCAACTGAGTGACGGTCGGGATCCTTTAGTGTAAACGTTCTTGCATATGTGGGGATTCCAATGTTTAGAAGGCTCTTCGGGGCGCCAAGAGACACATAGTATCTGGCAACCCAATCCTACAGAGGCATCACAATTAAACAATTACAGACTGTGAAAGTCAAGGTCCCTTTTTTTACACGCATTTTTTACACTGCGTATTATGGTCAAAATCACACAGGCATTGCAGGCTGTAGTGAGAAGTAGTTAACTGTTCTTAGATATCTAATCATTACCTCACAATACCGAGAATAGTGTAAATGGCGTGTTTGTATTAAGTTACTGTGCATTATATGACTCACGTTAACATCATAGTGTGAAAACTCTAAATAGCAGATTCCTGGATATAAATCTATTTCTATAGTTACACTTCCTGCTGTCATTTCTACCAGAATTGGTGATTAACTCTTTTAGTAGCAAACGTAGATCATCGTAATTCCATTCATAACATCTGTTACTTTTGTTAGTTAGGTAGTCGACAGATTGTCCTCACTGCACATCGAAACTCTGCACTTCGGATCCCATCCTTAGTCCCAGAGAGAGTAACGGCCGCAAGTCGATCAGCTTACTCATTTCCTTGCACGCACGCGGGCCCTGACACACATACGTTACCTCAAACATAACTACTTTAAAAAAAATATGAGGAACAACAATGAAAAAAATAATTAAAATAAGATGGGATATTAAAACAACTGCATAGGCACCTTGAGTTCTAAAAAAAAATTGCATGTTGAATTTTATAAGAACACCACTTGCAGAAAAAAAAGGTGCTTGAGAAAAGCAGCCAACCTAACCATCCGTGATCGAGTGAATAATGATACTGTCAGACAAATTGCGGGAAAGACACTTTGCACTAGATTTATCGAGAAACAGCACATCAAGTAGTTTGGCCATCTCGCTAGAATGCAGCCAGATGAATACCACGAAAAGCACTACACATCAGAAGGTCAGCTACAAGAGGACGGCGGTGAAATCATGGATCGACAACTTGAAAGACTACGCCTTCAAAGCCTGACAAAAGACAATGGCAGCCGCGTGCACTGGATCGTGGATTACTCTTCCCCACGATGCTTAACGACAGAAGTCGTGATCGATCTTCCTAGATAATTAAATTCCCTCGCCTTATTCAGACTAGAATCATTCAGCTGTATGCGTAGTGGGCCAGGGGTTCTACTCACGTGCAATGTTTCTGTTTTGTTTGCATTGATCTTTATGTTGCATTTACTGCTTGCTGAGTTTAACCTATTAATGTAGTCGTGGTCTATATTCTTAAGGGTAGAACAAGCACTGGTCGTCAGCACACAGTAGTTTGTTTAATGTGGGTGAATTGATTACTTTATCTTATGTGAGTACTTCCTCGTGATTATAAAAAATCTATGTTGTCTGTATCAGAACTTGCTTCTTTAGATAGTCTGTCTATATAAATATTAAATAAAAGTGGGGAGAGTACACATCCCTGTCTCACGAATGTGTTGACTGTGAAAATATATAATTATTCATTTGTAAAATAATATAAAATATATGCACACATACTAGAGACAACCACTTTTACCGCCTAAAAATCTTGCTCCGTGGATCATAATTTTCGTCTCTTATAAGAAAAATGTCCTCATTCATAGTTTAGGTGTTCTGAGTTCAACAAGATTTAATGTTAAGTATACCTTTATTTTAAAAAAAAAATATTTTTTTTTCGCTGCCTTTCTTTTGTATGTTCGTTTTTTATGTTTGTATTTGTTTCCACCACTTTTCGTGTATTTTTTGCAACTACCTTTTCTATTCCTATTTTGGCATCATATATTTCTCACCTGCATTAGTGGCTCCCCAGTTTGTAACTGTATCTTGTTTTGATTATTCTTTATTTCGTTATTGAAGACTTTGTGAGTTTCCCGTTGTTCCATTCTCCTGTTAAACTTATTTTAGCGATAGATTATATTTTTTTAAAAATAAATCGTGGTTATCTAATGGTGCTTGACTACTGCAAGAAACAAAACGAGATTCGTAGCTACTAAAAGAAACGTAATTTTTTCATAATTTTGACATTCACATTCTTTGTAATTTAGTTAATTAAATTCTTAAAATTGTACGTAAGTATACCGTAGGGTTCAACCATTCAGTTGACAGTTATTATGCATCTGCATCATTGAAAGTGTTTATGCACACTGGTGTGTCATTCAACCTACCCACACACACACACACACACACACACACACACACACACACAAACCTGCCATCGTACAACTATGCGTCACTTTTTTTATTTTTTTTCAAACAGGAAAACATTGGATAAAATGCACTTTTTTGGGTCGTAAAGTTAGGTATATGGTTTAATTTGTGTTCTTACCACATTATGCTGGGTTTCCTCTCCACTTTCATCAGGGTGTGCGTAAAGGGGCGAGTTGAAACCGACACCGCTACTCCAGTCTCCATGAAAGTCGAAGCTCCTAATGGACATGAAGTCAACGGTTCTGAGGATGATAAAAAGTTTAATACCAACCTTAGGGTTTGACCGAGCATCAGAGCAGAACGGAAAGCAAAACATAATTTAAGATCACGCCATTCGGGTAAGCTAATACTACTTCGGCCTCCATCCTCAATAGCCTATACACTGATGGTGCCCGTTGTCTTCTGGTTAACTACTCGTCTTGTCTTTCCTCGAGTATAATAATTAATTAAAGAGCATATGGATTCGATCCCATCTGCGGGCTATGCGCCTTGCGTTGGTTTCGACAGTGGTATCAGGAGGCCGACCGTCCAGGAGCAATGTCAAACTACTGGACGTAAATTTGCCTAGAAAACCCACACAACAGCCAGGGGCTGCTGGGGTTGGTTCTGCAACGACCTGTAAAGGATACGCAAATAACCATATGGACAAATAATGTTATCATTTACCCTCAATACCAAGTAGGAGCCTTGGTAGTGCCTTGTATAGAAGCTTGTCAATTGACCCTAAGGCGTTTGGTTCGGATCCAAATGGGAGTTGATTTTTACAGTTCACCTAGATCTCTTACGTCGACCAAGAATAAATGCGTACTAGGGATTGTACTAGGAAGTAAATTCAGACTGCATGATAAAGCTTTTAGTAAGTCACCGATTATCCGTTGATAAAAAAAAAAACCATGTGTCTACCAGAATATGCTGATTTTGCAAATAGGACGAAACAAGTTCTTTTCTTCACTTTTTTTTTTTTATATTGTAACATACTTATGCGAAAATATCTAATGAAGTCTCATATCTCCTGTTCTGAAAATCGTTCTTAATCCACAAGGCACATTCTGATTATGTATCCTTTTTTCTTTTTCACTTCCTGTTTTATTGCTTTTGGTGTCAAGGGACTATGAGGTTCTGCTTCTTACTCTTCTGGCCGCGACGAACATTGACTCGTCATGCTGTTGTAAAGTTCATCAACCGTTATGTTTCCATCACCTTCTTAATATACCTCGTGTTTTATGTCTTTCTCCTGTTAAATGAGTGCTTTATATGGTAGACCTACAATTTTGTTTGATGTCTTCATTATTTGTAATTCAGAATTGCCTTAGCACCATCTATCTATAAACGCCATTTAATATTATCAGAAAACCTTGGGAAGCAATTAAATGCATTTAACAATGAAACAAATATTTCTTATTTTTATACGATCCTACTTTAAAGAGTTGTTCACACGCGGTTTTGTAGCTTACAGCAAAGCTAGACCAAAACATGTGAGTTCTGCAAACTCTGAATTAGTCTCTTTGTTGTTGTTGTTGTTGTGTACACAAAGATGTACCAATTCACACACAGTGAAAGAGAAGAAAAGAAAAATGTGCCTCACATATCCCCACCTAGATAAATCCTCGACATCATAACCGTCATCGATTTGAGACTTGAAAGGGGGCACAGCTACTGACAACAGCAGTCGTTCTTTACCAGTTCGAGATGCTTCCCGTTCAAAGGCTTTCATTATTTCCTAACAGGAGACATGAAAGATTTTCGTCTGAAAACTACCGGTAATGTTAGAGCAAAAATCGCATTTGCAAGCCCTACACCATCTTACCAAAAGAAGGGATCGACTATTATGCAGCGTATGAATATGTGATACCAAGCACATAATTTGTAGCTAATATTACAAATCTCGAAGCCAAATGTTTGCCATGTCGACTGGTGCGCCTCACTTAAGGGTATCTGATTTTCACATCTCCTTATCCTGCTTAGGACTGATGAAGCACAGTTTTCATGCGCATACCTGAGTGCCCGACAGTATTAGCACGAATATCTGTCTACTAGAAATATCATAGACAATAAAGCGGAATGTCAACAACACTCTACATCATGTCTGCCCTGTGTGTATGTGTGTGTGTCTGCGTGTCTGTGTGTCTGTATGTGTAGGTCTACGTCTGTGTGTGTGTGTGTGTGTCTGAGTGTCTTTTTGTGTGTCTATGTGTATATGTGTGTATATATGTGTGTCTATGTGCGTCTGCGCGTGTGTCTGTGTCTGATTGTGTGTGTGTCTGTGTGTGTTTATCCATGAGTGTGTGTCTATGCTTGGGTGTAACTGTGTGTGTGTGTGTGTGTGAGTCTGGCTGTGGGTGTACCTTTGAGTTTGTGTGTATGTGTTTGTGAGTATGTGTCTGTATGAATGTGTCTGTGTGTGCATGTCTATGTGTGTCTTTCTGTGTGTATGAGTGTATGTATGTGTCTATGTAGGTATATATGCATGTTGATGTGTATGTTTGTGTGTGTATATGTATTTATGTAAGTATGAATGTAGGCGTATATGTGTGTGTAAGTGAGGGACTGGGTTTGCGTGTCAATCAAACACTTTATGACTTAACAACACTTCCGGTTCCGACATTGATAGGGAATAGATGACGGTTGAGAACTTGGCTTATGTTGACGGATCTCGTTGCCGTTTCTTCTCCAGTTTCGATGTTGCCAGAATGTGAAAGTCCGGTTAGCAGCTGGAGCTACTGAGTTTAGTGCTCCTGGTGGCACTATGAGCTGTTATTATCGGTTATTGACTGAGTTCCAGATTCTTACAGGGTGGCAATAATGGGTGATGTATTTTCTTCGTTGTGTTCCTGTGACACATTTTGAAAGAAACCGAACACAACGAGCTGTGGAGAGGAGACACCGGAGAGTAAAACTGCCTCACAACGAGGGAGTATCTGCTTTTGTGTGTATCCTGTGTGGCAAAGGCTGCCATTCCCGCATCGGACTTTACAGTCACAGCAGATGCTGTTCCCAAAGCCAGCGGCACATCTCCATAGTCCCCCGGGACTGACGGATGCCATTATTATTGTTCCTGGGACAAGGCGTGTGCTATAGCTGCTATTTATTTGCTGGCCGTGGCTGCAACTTGGCCGAGGATATGTGGAGAATGGTCAGGAATAGTTTTAATCTTCTCATAGCCCAGTCATTCGTCGAATGAAGTTGATTTTCAGTGATGACGCCTGGTCTCGCAGTGTGTTTAAGGAGGCATGCACCTCATGGTTTGCCAGATCAAATCGTGTGTTTTGCTGACTGAGGACTTTTTGTATGGCTACGGCATTCACTTGAAGTATGCAGCGTATCTGACTCAGTTCGTGACTGGAATCACAGGCATAGGCGGTAGAGCAGTTATGTGCTAAGCTCATTTGCTGTGATACCGGAACCATAACGACTAACTAGCTAACTTCATCACAGATAGGAGCAACAATTTACTCTAGAAAAAAAAACTTTGTGATTGATAGCGTAAATGTAACAACGGGTACATTGTTCGAGTAAGGAACTTTTAAAGTAAATATAGGGGTAATCACTTTTCAAAGAAATGTACAGAACAAAGGGATAACATAGAATTTAGCAGGCCGCGGCAAACCCCCCCCCCCCCTCTCCCCTTTTCCTCCCATCCCCAATAATAACAACTTTAATTGCAAATAATTTCGAAAAATATGTATGAGAGTGATTTTTCTAAGAAAATGTTAAAGTAATGATTGTTCAAAGAATTTGAAAGCGCGTTTCTTTTAGGTTTGGTCAAGGATATATTTCAATGCATCTAACGTCAACCATAAATCTTCCATTTACCCACACACAAAAATCATTCGATGAGGGTCTAAGCATTTGCACTGGTTGCAAACAATGTACCGAAAGTATGCCTACCTGAATCGGTTACGATGTAACCGATTAAACGGTCTACCATGTCGACAATTAGAAACAGTTAGGATTAACAAGATTACTGCAGACAACACTGCAGATATAGATTATTTAGTTCAAGCAAACGAAAGAAGAAGAAAATTAATGAGTAAGCCAAATTTAAAAAAACGAATGGCAGCATTGTTCTTTGACTACTTGGGAGTTAGAACAATCTTGACTTTTGCTTACCTGTTAAAATTAGTTTTGAATAGGAATAAACTCACAGGGAGCAAGTACAGCAGGGATCTACCAGTCGTCAGTAGAAATTATCCTCGTCAACGAGCGTTTCGGCCCACGTTTTCTAGACGCTTTCGGAGGTGGGTCCACCTGAGTTCATGAAGCTCAGGGCTGGTTCCCTGCTGCACGAGATTACCGGATGGTGTTTTTCTTTCGGATAGAGACAAGACGACTTGGTGGTTTCGCAGAAGGTACTGTGAGATAAGAAGTCGTTGCGGCAGCCTAATTAGAACAGTCAGCGTGCCTGGACGACCGAGCGACAAGCTTACGATTGGTTTACCGGACACATGTTGAACTTTTGTTAGCAGGTGGCAGAGGAACACTGGCAGACAATTCGTACACGATGGACTTTTCAAAGGGTGAGAAACCCTTTTCCCCTAGAGACCCGGACCAGCTCATCGAGGCCCGTCCCCTACGTTGTTGCGTTGCGTCCAAAGCCAGCTAGAGGCCCTTTCGGCTACCTCTCCCAGTTTTTTGAGTGTTCGTTTCCGTTCCTTACCGCGCAATCCTAGTTCTTTAACCACATTGTAGAGCGAAGTGGAAACGAGGCCTCTCGCTCCCACTTCGACGGCAAAGACCCGTACTGTGTACGCCTCGTTTCTCCTCAGACCGGCTGCTAAATCACTGTATTTCCCGAGCTTATACATGTGATTCTCCTCCATACGCGACTCATATGGGACAGTCAGCTCAATCAGGATGAGCTGCCGTTTTTGCGCAGAGTGGAGAACTATGTCCGGTCGCAGGCCGGTCTTCCGGATCAACTCGGGGTACCTTTCATGGCCCGGCAGATTAACCGCCAGTAACCAGTCCCTCGCAGAGTCTAGCACAGATGGAGCGAATGCGTTTTGGTTGACCTTACCTTTTGGAACCTGCCCAGCCTTGTGGAAACGAATGGGGACGATGCTAGAACTGGCTCTGGCGTTAGCCCTCATTCTAGCCAGGTCGACAACGGCTGCTAACTCTTTTAGCACCTTGTTGTGTCGCCAGGTATATCGGCCTTGACCTAGGGCTTTCCTGCACGCGGACAGGACGTGCTCAAGAGTTTGCTTCGCCTTACACAACGGGCAAGTCGAATCGTTAGTCGCAGACCATTTAACCATGTTAACACCGGACGGTAATACATCGTACGCCGAACGAACGATAAAGCTCAGACGCAGCGGGGTCATCCGCCAGATCTCACCCCATGTGAGTACTCTTGGCAATGCGCTCTCCAGGCTGACCCAATGGCCCTGCTGCGACTGCTGGGCTGCTTTCTGGACCCGAACCTCGTTTTCGTTGTCCCTCACCGTTTGTATTACCATGTCTCGGCGCTCTTTGGCTGAGGCCTTTGACCACCAATTGACCTTCCTGTGCCCTAGGCCTCGACGGTCGGTTTGAGTGTATCTCATTATCTCGTTCAATTTTAGTGCATTCTGGTCAGATTCTATCGCATCGAGGACTCTCCACTTCTGGCCAGTCTTTAGAGCGGGCTGGACAGCGATGACTTTTGGGTCTGAAGACTCGCGCAAGAACATGGCGAGTCTTACCTTGCCGACTTTAAACTCTTCGGTTATCGATTTGAACGGAAGTACCAGCTTAGCCTGCTTTCAATACAGAGCCACGTCGGTCAGACAAGGCGGTGCACCAATGCACTTTCTCAAGGCTGTGTTGATTTTCTTCTCCATGGTTTCCACTGCAGTCATCGTCACCTCGTAGACTAACAGTGGCCATAGGAGCTTTGGAATCAACATGAATTGGAGACACCATACCTTGAATTTTCCGAATACTTGAATACTTTACAGGGTCGACGTTTATGCGTTGCGAACGAGCTTTGTAATCTCGGGTTGCCGGTTAAGATCCCAGCTGCAGACGGTTTGTCTTGCGTTGGTTTCGACAGTGGTAAATATGACCGTTTAGAAGCAGTGGCAAAATACTAAACGTAAAATTTGCTTGTAAAAACTACAACAGCCATCACATGATGGGGTTGGTTCTGCAACGTGATGTAAAGAATCCGCAACTAACTTATAAGTTAACTGTACGGGACGTTGCAAACAATGTGTTTGCGATCGTGTTATTAAAAGCCAGTGTACGCGAATTCGTTTGCCACAGTCTCCTGTACAGTTATGTTACTGGATTGCAAACCATATTCCTAACCCTAAGCCACCGACACTTAGACGCTTACTAGCTGGATACCCAGTAAGGGTATTATTGCTTTTAACACAAACGAGGCGTGCATGTAACGGCTGTAACCGCTACTTACACTTTTCATGTAAATACTTTAATGTTTATTATTACTATTTACTTTTTACTATAACTACTTTATTTGCTTTCATCTGTAACATAGCGACAAGACGGCTCGCTTCATGCATATATCATAATAAATAGCAAATTGACGAGGAGGAAAACATCACGTGTTACGTTCTTCAGGGCAATTGTTACCTGATAACGCTTACATGTGTGACTTGACCACGCATCGCTACTGGTTTATAAAAAACGAAATGTCTTGTAGATTATATTTGCTGTTTCGAAATGCTAGATGTGTGTCATTCTACCTTTCAGTCTTGTCTTCAGGGGCAGAAGGAACAAATAGTAAACATATAAAAGAGTCGAGCAAATGAACATTATTTTCAAATAGTCGTAGTTTGAGCGCGCAGGGGAGTTTTAATTCAGCTCTTCCAAACATCATCTTTAAAC
>CAJHNH020008323.1:359102-366602 GCA_905116865.2 Candidula unifasciata | reverse complement strand
ATTCGGGCTTCGGTGACACACGAGCGAGCCCCAGCGAAACACACTGGCGGGCCCCGGTCACACACAGGTGGGCCGAGGTGACATACGAGCCGGCCTCAGTGACACACACACACACAGGGGGGGGGGGCAATGAAATACACACACACACACACACGAGCGGGCGCCAGTGACACTTAGGCGGGCCCTGGTGGCACACACAGCCGGGCCTCAGTGACAAACACAGGCGGCCCAGGTGACACACACAGGTGGGCCCCGGCGGGTCCTGGTAATACGAGGTCGGGCCCTGGTGACACAAGGTCAGGACATTATTTTTATATTAAAATTGCACACATAAAATGCACAATGTCTAAAAGAAAACAAAATAACTTGACAAAGATATTTTAATTTTTAAAAAAAATTCAATTTTTTTTTTAATGTATCTTTTTTTGTCCTTCAAAACTGTCTACACAATTTTGAAAGAGCTAGGCATGAAATTTCTATTTGAAATAAAATGCAAAATTTGTTTTGATGTTTCTGATTTGTCCCTCAAAACTGTCTACACAAAAAAATCGTTCAAAAGGAAAATGATTAGCCCTTCTAATTGTCTAATAATGTTCAATTCCAGTTTACTTCTGTTTGAAAACCACGCAGAACGACCCGATTTATTATCATAAATTGGTTTCCAGTTTTTAAAATGTGACTTTGAAAGCTTCTCTTGTCTGTAAATGCATCTGTTATTAGGCAACAATATCCAATAATGAAATAGAATAAAACGCCAAATACTCAAATAATAAACCATATTAGTTGAACAGGATATCATTGCTTCAATTACTACTAATACTACTGACTACTGCTTTCTCAATGATAGTGTCTACAAAATAAATGCATATAATGTATTATTATGACTGTATGACTCAATGCTTTATTGTGTATTCATCACGCATAATGTAACGACACACTTAATACCTAAAATACTTAGATAAGGCTTACTTCCGAAAGCCGACATTGTTTGTGTTTTGAGTATCTACGTCTTCAACGCTTACGTTATATACATATTTCTGAGGTCATGAACGCTGCGAATATGTTTATGGATCTTAATTTTCTGTCTGTCTGTCTGTCTGTCTGTCTGTCTGTCTGTCTGTCTGTCTGTCTGTCTGTCTGTCTGTCTGTCTGTCTGTCTGTCTGTCTGTCTGTCTGTCTGTCTGTCTGCCTGTCTGCCTGCCTGCCTGTCTGTCTGTCTGTCTGTCTGTCTGTCTCTCTCTCTCTCTCTGTTTCTGTCTGTCTGTCACTCTCTCTCTCTCTGTTTCTGTCTGTCACTCTGTTTGTCTCTTTCTCTCTCTGTCTGTCTGTCTCTCTCTCTCTCGCGCGCTCTCTCTCTCTCTCTCTCTCTCTCTCTCTCTCTCTCTCTGTGTGTGTGTGTGTGTGTTTCCATCACTGGCATTTTAATTAAGAACACATGATGAGACCAGCAGATGGACATGATGGAGTGGTATAAACATACAGACACACTGAATGACAAACCATGAGAAAGCCAGTGTTTTATGGAGCTACTTAAATTATAGTAACCATTCGTATGAGTATCATGTAAGCAATATGTTATCTTCTTCTTCGTTGTGATTAGTTAGTTAGTTAGTTAGTCTTTCCTCTTGTGTCGAGTGCGGCACATAGGGCAGAGGTCGTGACTCTCCATGCACGGCGGTCCGTTGAGTTTCCGGTTTGTGTCAAGATGGCGGGACGTGTTTCTCTCTAGCTCGGCGCATATCGGTTGATCGACGGTCCGACAAGCTGTCATCGCAAAACCACCAATTGTTATAGAATCAGATTTCTGACTCTTCGTTGTGATGCTGAATCTTAATTGAACATTCAACTTTCATCATTCGCCTACTGGCTGTTCCTCTTTTTCTGTCTTGTCACTGGACTTCGAGATTTTCGTGCCATTTTGGTTTAAAGACTTTGCTTTTTTCTTTTTTTTTTGTATGTTTATAATTATATTTCCTTGTCTCTTACGAGTCAGTCGTACAGGTGATCTTATCTGCGTTAACCAGGTCCCCGATAGAGATTCTGTTTCGAGGATGACACCCGCGAAATGCTGATAGATCTTGGCCACTATTTACCATCTCCCCGGCTCACCACAACCTGCGGCTAAACACTTCTGCACTGTTATTAAATAGTGGCCTGGCAGAAAACTGAAGACCTTAGTGGCAATGCGCATGGAATCGAGACTGCTAGTCATACTGGTAAACCATTTGGGCTTACACAACCCAGGATTTTTGTTGTTGTTGTTGTTGATAGTAATTGATGAGTCCTTGGGGTATACCGTGACATAAGCAAAGTAAAGTAAAGTTCCCTTTTCACGCCTTTCGGCGCATCGGGCATATGGGCAGAGCGTCCCATATTTTTACAGACCATCAGCACTCTGTGGGTAATGTGGTCAGCATTACGCCGGCTGTCTTTACTTTCCCAAAACAGCCCATCCTGGTACCCATTTTAGGCTGGGTCGACCTGCGACGTCCCACACCACGATAAAAATCTACGCAGCCTGGGTTTAGCCACGGACGCCGCTCATACCGTGACATACTAGTGGTTTACCAATGATAGATAAAATAGAATAATTAGTTTCATCAGATCTTCACATACGTTAAAAAAAAAAAGAATAAAAAGAGTGGTGTAATGGTATTGCAGATTCGAGATACAACGACTTATAGAAGGAACAACATGAGGAACCGTATAAGCGGTCACCGCATTAGGAAGGTTAAGAACCCCAGCTCTAGTCCATGCCCACTGCATTATTCTCACCGGACCATCATGATCTATTCTTTTTTGTATCTCCGAAATGTTCACTCAATCGCAAAGAACAGTGAAGGAGGCAAACATTATATTGGCTTTATTTTTACGAATAATGATTAAATTTCAATGTTAGATTAAACAAAGTGTGTAAATAGCAAGTAAACTGAAGGACACTTTTCCACGCCTTCATGCGTAATGGGCATACATGGCTAGACTTGTATATAAAAACAAAATCGGCACTAGATGGTGATGTAGTCAGCACCACACTGGCCACCTATACTTCCCAAGAATGTACCTGGTACCCACTCAAGGCTGGGTCGACGTGGGAGCCAAGATTATTATTTGAAAAATGGCCGGCTTCATAGTGTGTAAGGCAGTCTGTATTTGGAGCTGCGTGTAGATCCAACAAGAAAAGAGGCTTTTGTGGAAGAGTACTTTTTTATTACTGCGATTATTTAACTGGATAAATAAGAATGCATACCACCGTTTATCAGACATGTGTAAAAGGAGGCGGGGTTATTATGGTTATAAAACTGATTACTTATGAATATACCTCCAGTGCTTTGATGTCAGATCTTACATTTAGTAACTAGGACAGCACCGGCACAACTCCCGGTGTGGTTGTCATTTTTTTCAATCGTTGTCATGCTTGTTGATTCATCCAGTTAGTTTGCTTAAACTAATACTCCAAGTATATATTATTACACGTGAATATATTTCAGTTAATTTTTGTTTACTTATCAGCATCATGCATCTCTACGTTTGCCGTTAAGCGCCGTTGGAGGGAACAGTCAGTGATCCATTGCATATAAGCAAGCAAGCATCAAGTCGATGTAAAATATATTTAATATCATCAGTCATTACTTTCCTAGTGTGACCGCTTGCTTTCAAACCAGATTTCTTTATGCTTAGCGCCTGTGATGGTAGGTGTTGAATGTTGTTGAATGTTTAATTAAGAATCGACATCATAGCACTCAGGACACCCACATAAGCGCTCCGTCCCCATCTTCAGCAGCAAACGGAGAGTTCTAATTCCGATGGCACAAGAAACTGTCTGATTTTATATCCGTCTCGCCCTTTCCTTGAGGCTGAGCGTCAGCCAGATTCCCTAGTAACTCCTCGAAGTGCTATTTTCCTCAGACCGCAATGATCTATTTGCGTGTCGGCACTGTTCACTTGATCCCAGAGGGCCTTCACATCTTCTAGCTTGTCTTCACCACCAAGTTATGCAGAACTGATGGTAGGTGTTGTGGCTGCATTTTAACGTCATGACCAAACCATTTGATCTTCAGTTTCTCTATAAATTTAGTGCATGATGTTGTTCCCACACTGGCCTGATAGTATCATTTTTTTTTTGTCCAGTTACCCAGGGAATTGCTTTTCAGTTCAGAACCTGTCACGACAATGCTGATAAACATTAGCGGTCATGTTTCGCGGTCGCACACGATAAACCAAAATCACGGATAAGGTCAATGTTCTTATCTCGCCTTATTCATATGGCCAGTCTAGTAGGTGTTTATATCTCCGTCATCTTCTTGACCTTTGTCTACCAAAAATGTCAATTGTTTTGACGTTCACGAGTCTATTCCTCTAATAATAACTCGTAAAACACACAAACTGGCTACGCTAATAATCAGTTTACATCTTTCCTCTACGAAAGTTATATACGTCACAAATATGTTTACAACGTAGGCAGGGAAGACGTGGATACAATACATATTTATACACAATGGCGGCTTCTTCAAGTAATATCTTCATTTTGTCTGTGTTTCTAGTTTATTATGTGCATGTTTCTTTTTTTTTTTTATTTTTGCTGCCATTTCAAACATTTATCTGCTTACATTACACTGGTGTACGTTTACATGAGCATCTCAATAGAGTAAAGTTTTTTTTTTTTTTTGAAACCTGTGTAAATTAGCTCATTCCAGCTGTAACTGATTGATAATTAAATACATTTAGTGTTTGCTGATTATATTCACTAACATAAATATGCTGAGAAGTGTACTCAGCTCAACGTATTCCAATCGTCATCGCTATGTTAGTGAATACATTTTAAAATGCATTAGTCATCATGTTTACTTTGTCGCTGTTGTCACGACACGTGTGAAAGCTTCTTTTTCTCTGACTAGTGCTCCAGCCATGCGTTCGTTCATAGTTAATGCATCTTAAGTATCTAGTATCTACGTTTTCAAAGGTCTACTTCTGACTCGTTTTTTAAAAACTGCACCTTCCACCATCTTTCTTTTTAGGCAATCATGACGTTTAACATAGCCACAATAAAACTGCTTTCAGGACAGGATGCTGTTAATTAGCTAATTGGAACAAAGTCGAAGAAGAGGAAGACAAAGAAAAAGAAAATGAAAAACATGAGAAGAAGAAGAAGAAAAAGAAGAAGAAGAAAAGAAGAAGAAGAAGAAGAAGAAGAAGAAGAAGAAGAAGAAGAAGAAGAAGAAGAAGAAGAAGAAGAAGAAAGAAAGAAGAAGAAGAAGAAAGAAGAAGAAGAAGAAGAAGAAGAAGAAGAAGAAGAAGAAGAAGAAGAAGAAGAAGAAGAAGAAGAAGAAGAAGAAGAAGAAGAAGAAGAAGAAGAAGAAGAAGAAGAAGAAGAAGAAGAAGAAGAAGAAGAAGAAGAAGAAGAAGCAGAAGCAGAAGCAGAAGCAGAAGAAGAAGAAGAAGAAGAAGAAGAAGAAGAAGAAGAAGAAGAAGAAGAAGAAGAAGAAGAAGAAGAAGAAGAAGAAGAAGATAAAGCAAAAGAAGAAGACAAAGAAGAAGAAGAAGAAGAAGAAGAAGAAGAAGAAGAAGAAGAAGAAGAAGAAGAAGAAGAAGAAGAAGAAGAAGAAGAAGAAGAAGAAGAAGAAGAAGAAGAAGAAGAAGAAGAAGAAGAAAGAGAGAGAGAGAGAGAGAGAGAGAGAGAGAGGAGGAGAACTAAGAAAAGGTGGAAAAGGAAGCTAACGAAGAGCAACACAACAAAGGGAAGGACGGGAAGGTGAATACATTTTAACTCCAGTAACGAAATAAAAAAAAAATATTTTAAAAAAAAAAAAAAAAACACATTAAGATAAATCAACAATCTCTGCTGCGAAGCATAGCTTAGGAGATAGACACTAAACACTGTCACAAGGAAACGGTTATTACTGTAAATGTGTTTAACTGATAATCCGGTAATCTTAGCTTCGACTTGATGGCAAAGGGGTCACGTCATAGTTGTTCTACTAAATCGATGCAGAATGCAGTCTCAGAACATCTACTAGCATTCACACGCAGTAAAATCATAAAGAATCAATTAGAAGTGCTAACACAAACAGTATGACATTAGAAATGCTGTTAATTATCTACAGAAGCAGCACATACAAACAGATCAGCAGTTGCAAACGCGATTAAGTTTAACCACATAAGGCCCCGCCACTTCTGTGGCGAGAGCCCTTCGCTAATTTCTGAATCTGCAGTTCAGAACGCCATGTTTTTCGAATTCAAAAACATTTGAAATGAAATCTGCAGCTCACAGTTTCGCGCCATGCACTCGTCTCAAATGTTGGCAATGAAATTAAAAACTTTTAGTCTACAAATGGAGGAAAATGAAACGGCCACCGCTATCAAAAAGAAACACATTGTCAGGACTTAAAAAAAAAAAAAAAACAGTCAACATGCCCATCTTTTATTATAACATGAAGTCGGTGTGTGTGTGTGTTAAACTACATATATTTGTGTGTGTTTGTATGTATACGTACAAATGAACCAACTAAATGCGCTCGTGATATATTGGCAAGCATGACTATTGTAAAAAAACACGAGCAGTTTTTTTGCCTGTAGTAGGAACAGCTGGGATCCGCCGTAGTCTAGCGCCTAGACGCTTAGCTGCAGATCGTAGGCTCGGGAAATGAAGAGGGCCGGTTTTTTTTTTTTTAAATAACCTGGGCTCTCAGGTCGACCCAGATCGAGTGGGTAACAGGTACAGTCCTAGGAAAGTAAAAGCGGCTGGCGTTATGCTGACCACATCACCCAATAAGTGCCGTTTGGTTTATAAAATATACGTCTAGCCCTATATACCCAATACCCAATACGCCTGAAAGGCGTGGAAAAGGGTCCTTTACTTTTTAATAGGAACTGTTAGAAATAAAACACTGCTGAGCGTTACTGGACACAATGTATGTCTTTTGCCCTTTTTTTTTCCACCTGCACTTCAAATGTCTCTTAATTTTTAAATATAGCTGTGAGCTGTCACTTTTAGTTTGCATACATGCACAAGCACACTTCCTTATATCAGATGTAAACTAAAACATATGTATAATTCACTGCTTCTCCAAGTTAACATCAGAAGAGTTCCAACCCTGAGTTAGGCTCATGATTAACATCAACTAAACTTGGCTATGTAAGTACAGAAAAGTAATAGTGCAATTCTAATCATTGCACTGCTCTTTATCTCATATTACTGAACGCCAACCATTCATATTTCCACCTTTTCATTCTCGTCCTTTTCCCTGTCATCTTCTTCCTCATCCTTTTCCTTTTTCACATTGCTATTTTCTCCTCCTCTCTCTTTCTTCTTTTTTTACTTTACTTCTATTCGGGGTTTTTTCCTGCTTGTTCTTCTTTTCTGCTTGTTTTACCTCTTCTTTTTAATCTTTATCGTCATCATCACTATCATCATCAAAATCATCATCATCATTATTTTAATTTCTATTCTTCTTCATCATAATCATTATCATTTTCTCTTCTTCTTCTTCTTCTTCTTCTTCT
>CAJHNH020008323.1:339102-356602 GCA_905116865.2 Candidula unifasciata | reverse complement strand
TTCCTCATTCTCCACTAGCCCAGTTCGTACAGCGTTGACTATATTTGCTCTGTCCATACTTGTTCCCGCAATCATTAGTGCAGTGCTTGCCAGTTGGTCTGCTCGCTCATTTCCCTTCACGCCCGCATGACCCGGTGTGTAGATCCAGGTTACGGAGGTTAAGGGCGATTTCCGAATGCTTTCTATCCATTCAGAGCGCATACTGCCTGTTGCTATTTTCTGAAGCATATTCATTGAGTCTGAGACAATTACTACCTGTGTGGCGGTTTGCTCAGATACTCATGCTAAAGCTCTATAAGCAGCGGCTATTTCCATGGTCATGCTTGACGTGGTTGTCTGGTAAGCGCCGCTGTCCTCATGTACTGTTTTCCCCTTTCTTAGCGCTGTGTATGCCCATGCTGACCTTGATCCGCGCTTCACGGATCCATCTGTGTAGATGATGGTTTCTTCTGGGTCTGAATGCTGATCTATCAGTTTCATTACTTCTGTGTCTAAGGAAGCAGGAACTTGATCCCTGCAGTACCTTCCGAGTGTGATGACAACCTTAGAGATGCCATGCATGTCTACTGGTGTATTCGCCCATTCTTTTCCGTGACTGATCACGTCTAGGTCACATACCTGCTGGATTAAGTCCTCAGCCTTTGCCATCTAAGAGCGGCCTCTTTTGAGGCACGTTCCTTTTGTGTCGTGTATAGCTTTGTGTAATGGGTGGTTAACGTCTGCCGATACCCTCATGTAAGCCTTGACCTGTGCCACTTTGTATCTACTAGTCATAGTCGGCAAACCCAGGACATAACGCATGGCGTTGCAGAAGGTGTCTTTTGTGCAGCCTGAGTATGAGTCTCATGGCCTCATTATGTACTCGGTCCAGTCTTTCTAGCTAGGTTTTGCTGACAGTGAGGAGGCCAAGACCATAGTCAATGACGCTAAGCACAAACCCTTGATAGAGAAGAAAAAGTAGACGTTGTTCAATATCAGCTGCTGCTAGCACCTTGAGTGCTGTCAAACCTTTCCTGGCTCTAAGTTTGACGTTGTCTACATGGCATTTGTATGACAAGATTCTGTCAAATGTCATGCCCAGGTATTTCATGGTGTCCGTCCTCTCGATGTCCACACCACAGATGCTTACGACTGGCGTTGGTGTACTAACGATGTGGGTATTCAGAGAGAACCATGTAAGGGAGGCTTTGGACGGGTTCACCTGAGCACTTGATTCCTGGCACCACTCACTAAGTCTGTCTAGTTCGTGTTGTAGTGTGGTTGTAATTTCCTGCCTGTTTTTACCTCGACTGTAAACAAGGATGGTTGTATGTCTGTCTTGTTTTCCCTCTGAGCGCCTCCACCTCCATTCTCATGCTAGATGTCAGGATATCATATGCCAGGCTGTCCCGCACTAAAGACTTTCTGTTGGCTTTCGCCTCGAAAACCCAGGCACTTCTCTTCCCTCTCAATACTGAACCATATGTTTGGATAATCCGATTATCAGGGCGATAATTTTTCGTGAACAGCTGTTGGACTTCCACCTCAGTAGCTCCAGCTGGCCAGTCTGTGCACACCCGGCCTAATGTGATCTTGACCCTACAAAGGTCAGACTTGTCCTCTGAGACTCTGACCCACTCCTCTCTTCGCCCAATGTTTTTCAGCATGCATACTTGACTTATTGTGTCTTATGCTTGAGCCATCCGTGATTTTTCCAATTTCGGCCTCTGACTCTTAACTGCATCCAAAACTTCATACAGAGGGCCTTTCTTTATCTGCAGCTAGTCTGAGGTATGACTTAGCCTGCAGCACCAGTAGCCTATCTGCAATAGTCGGCAAAGTAAGGATGTATCGCATGCAAACAATCGGGGTGTCTTATTTACATCCCAGAATTGCACGCATAGCTTCCTTCTGGATGCGCTCCAGTTTCACTAGCTGAATCTTCGAGACAGTGAGCAAACCCAATCCGTAATCAGTCACTGAGATGATTAAACTTGGTTTAGTGTTAACAGCATTTTTTTGCTCCATGTCCATTGCTCCCATAATCATTATTCATTAGGACCTTTTTTGAGCGATTGGCACAACCTCCTTTATGTGATCCTTGAAAGACAATCGTCCGTCAAATATGATTCCCAGGTACCGCAGTATGTTGTCTCCCTTGATGTCCTTGCCATTTATTTTGATGCTTAAAACATCAGCTCTAACAATCCTGTTGTCCAAAGAACACCATACGACGGTTACCACTTCTAGGTTAATTACAGCACTCTCTGTACACTAGTCGACTACCGTATCTACTGTCGCCTGTAACTCTTGAGCAATTTGATTCCGATCATCCCTCTTTCCTATAAATTAGAACATCCTCTGCGAATATCAGTATTCTACCAACTCCTGGTATTTCCAATTTCGCAATCTACATCGTAAACACATTTACACAGCACAGGTGAAATTGCAGATCCCAGTGGTAGTCCCGGGGCTAAAATACGTGGTTCGCAGGTCAATGAACCTAGTGGTAGAGTTACCGGACGAGAATACAAAGCAGCTGCTATCCAGTTCACTAACCAAGGACAGGCTCCCTTCTCCATTCGCTCTGTCATGAAGGTAATATATCTGACTCTATTGAAAGCATCTTCTAAATCAAGTACTGCTACCACCGTTTCCAGCCTGTTCTGGAAAACTTCGAAGGCATCAAAGGCAAAATTGGCTACATTTGACCATGTGTCCTTTCCTAGCCGATAACTTCCCAAACCTCATGGAAGAAACTTTCTCTGTTCCAAAAAGTCTTGTAGCTTACCCGCCATTATCTTCTCTAGCACTTTGTCAAAATAATTGTATAAGGTTATGATCCTAAAGCGAATGATCCAGTCAGAAAAGGGCAAAGAGAAATTAAACATTAGTCTATACCCCATCTACTTACTGTGTTCATAGCTTTAGTACTAAGATTATTTACACTTCAGTTGTGTTACTAAAATGTTAGCAAACATGTTTTGTTAGAAAGATTTTTTTTTGGCAATAATCAGGAGTCAGAATTAATCCCTTTACATGGTGAAAAAAGTCGGGGTGGGGGGGGGGGCGTTGGGAGTGGGGAGGGCATAGTTTCAGTTTTAAACAGCTCAGTTTACCAAACACTTTTAAGACGAATTGAAGGCCTGAAGCCATGTTCCAGTGTGCCGGTGGGTGTCTAAATTGTGTATATATGTGTAATGAGAATATTTGTCTGATGTGTCTCTCAGTGCGTATTTGTTTACAAGCAGATACCTATTATGTTGAGTTTTTATTGCTCTTACGATAATTCAGTTGTACTGCTTCCCACAGAAATATAATGCGGCTGTTGATAGTTTCTTTAGTACTTCTAACAAGTGCAGGTAAGCATGCAATTGTTTTCTTCATCTGTCTTTCTTTCTTTCTTCTTCTTCTTCTTCTTCTTCTTCTTCTTCTTCTTCTTCTTCTTCTTCTTCTTCTTCTTCTTCTTCTTCTTCTTCTTCTTCTTCTTCTTCTTCTTCTTCTTCTTCTTCTTCTTCTTCTTCTTCTTCTTCTTCCTCTTCTTCTTCTTCTTCTGCTTCTGCTTCTTCTTCTTCTTCTTCTTCTTCTTCTTCTTCTTCTTCTTCTTCTTCTTCTTCTTCTTCTTCTTCTTCTTCTTCTTCTTCTTCTTCTTCTTCTTCTTCTTCTTCTTCTTCTTCTTCTTCTTCTTCTTCTTCTTCTTCTTCTTCTTCTTCTTCTTCTTCTTCTTCTTCTTCAATTTCATTATTCTTATAACAAATCTTTTATGTTCCTCTAATTCTGGTTGTCTTTTTTTTTTAAATGCTCTATGTGATGACTGTGATAAGTATGTGCGCAACGTTACTCTTCATGCTTTAAAAAAAAATGTTAATCACACCTTAAGCGCCCTGATTTCTTTTCTCTTGCAAAAAACTATTTATTGGCTGCCAAAAAAGACCATAGTGTACGCATGAGAATGTCCCACACAGTTGTGATTGTCGGTTCCTGACACAACTAGTCATGATCAAAACCATAGGGTCTGAAATTAAACACAAGACCCTTAGAAAGCAAGATTTAAACGCTCCTCCTTCACGGTATCAGTTAAGGTACAACACATCCTAGCTACTTCAGCTTTCAACTATTTCGGTACCGACTGCGATGACTTCATTCTCTCCCAAAAATCTTCTAGTTTAAAGTTCCCGTTCTAGCTTTTGTCAAGCTACATTTCATCACCACAACAGCTGTTAATCCAACTCTCCCCTCCCAAGAAGTTTAAGGTTAAAGTTTATAGTTCTAGTTTTAATCAGCTGCGTCAATTTATCGCTACAACGCCTTATCTCTAAAAAAAAGATCCAGAATAATGTTATGGTACTAGTTTTAGTCAAACTCTTGTCTTTTCGTCACTACATCACCTGTTAACTGTTACCTCCCAAGAAGTTCTTACTTAAATTTATGGCTCTAGTTTTAACCAAGCTACGACATTTCATTAAAACATACCGTTTTATATTTTAACTCTTTTTCTACTATCCTGTGATTGCTTGCGTCTACCCCGAGAAGTTCTAACATAATGTAGGCAATGTCTCTCAGTTAGGAATGTGCTTTGCTAAGGCAATATTCCAACCAGCTTCCCTGAATGGGGATTTTAAGGTTTTAATTTGACTAGATTGGTGCACCATTCAAAATGGCTTAGCACCGCACGCCACCAAAAACCCTGTATAGGACTCCTGCCGCATTGATTTGATCAAAGAAGACAGAAGCCAATCCTGTCCACGCCGGCTGCTAAGTCGTCTACCGACGAGCCGATTTTGAGGCAATCTTTGAATAAAAAGAGGTTGAAAAAAATAACCCTATGGGCAGACGGATTAAAACTAATTATTTGCTTATAATGCTCATTATGTTCCTTATTGTCTTCATTACTATTTGTTTTGCCCTTTGGAAAAGATATTTGATGCAGGCATTGTTGTGTTGTTTGTAAAACTAAACTAACCTTTTTTAAGCGTTCAGACATATTGGGTATATATGGTTAGACCTATATCTTATAGACCCATGGGCACTTGGTGGGTGATGTGGTCAGCCTCACATCAGCTGCATTTACTTTCCAGGACATCACCTGGAACCCATTTAGGGGTTGGATGTCCTGGGAGCAAGAGCCATTAGGACCCCAACCCACGACCGCCCGCTAAACATGCCAGCTTCTAGCAACTATACCACGGCTGCTCCCTGTGTTCTATGCAGCTACAAGTGTTTACTACCTCAGATATTACCTCTGTCTACCGCCTGCGGGTTCTACCTTTAGATCTGCTTTCATTGTGTCTTACCTACATGGCTCTCTGTGCTGAACTTTTCTGTGATCTTGCAGCATGTCCCAGCCATCTGACTATTTTCCGTTTATGTTGTTTAGCTCTGGTTCTTTCCCAGATTGTTCATGTATCACACTTTTGTGTGTGTGTGACTTCCATATTAGCGAAATAGTTCATAAAAATAGCATTAATTGTTATGCTAAGGGTGGAGATACTAAAAGAAGAAGTTAGCGATGCTATTAAACATATGAAGAAAGTAAAGTCAACTGGGCCAGATCAAATTTCAGTAAAGGAATTAGGAGTACAGGGGACATTTTGGGTAGACATATTAATTACACTTTTGAATGACATTTATAACACTGGCTAAATTCCAAGTAATATGATGAAATCTGTATTTACTGCGTTATCAAAAAGACCAGGAGCAATTGAGTGTGAAGAATTTCGTACAATCAACATAGTTAATCATTTCACCAAATTACTACTCACAATTATTTTAAAAAGAACAAAAAGGAAAAATAGATTTGAAATGAGTGAAGAGAAGTATGGATTTATCGAAGGTAAAGGAACAAGTAATGCAATATACATATTACGAACACTGATAGAAAGATCAATGGACATACACAAAGACTTATATTTGTGCTTTATACATTATAACATCTCAGTGGACAAAGTTAAACATGAAGAGATGATATAAATGTTAGAAGACATCAATGTAGGTGGGAAAGATCTCGGAATAATTAAAAACAAATACTGGAACCAAGTGGCAGCAATTAAAATGGAAAACAGATTGGGTACTTTTGAACAGATAAAGCAAGGAGTAAGACAAGGATGTGTCTTATCCCCTGACCTTGTTCCCTATATAGTGAAATACATTTTTAGGGAAATTAAAGATAATGCAGGAGTAATAGTTGGAGGATACAATATAAACAATTTGCGGTAGGCAGACGATACAGTTTTGATAGCTGAAAATGCAACTGATTTACAACTGCTGATGCAACTGATTTACAACAACTGCTGGATATTGTGGAAATGGATAGTGCTAAAAAAGGACTTTCATGGAATATTAAGAAAACAAAAGAAATGGTTATATCAAAGAAGAAGATAACTGCACGTTGTGATATCATAGTTGAAGGAAGAAGACTTAACCAGGTCAATAAATTTAAATATCTGGGAACAATCATATCATCAGATGGAACATGTGTGATAGAGATTAAAAGCAGAATAGGTCAAGCGAAAGCTGCATTACAGAAAATGAAAAATATCTTATGCAATTAATCGCTCTTATTTAATGTCAGAAAGAGGGAGCTAAAAAGTTACATAGAACCGGTTCTGCTGTATGGCAGAGAATCTTGGAATGTCACTGAACAAATTGAGAAGAGTTTGGAGGCAACAGAAATTAGGTTTTTTTCTTAGATGTTCCTAATGTTACGAATACCTTGGACGCTAGAGTGACTAACAAGGATTGCTTGAAAGCGGCTAATGAAAGTAGATCTCTATATACAACAATAAGAAAGAGACAAACACTGTTCTTTGACCACATTATGAGAGGATAATCTTTGTAGAACATCGTGACAACTGGAAAGATCAGTGGAAAAGGGGGTAGAGGCAGACCAATAGAGATGATGCTGGATGGGTTAAAACGATGGCTTTGAGGGATATCATCAAGAGAGCTGCTACAGTCAACCAGGGATCGTGATCTGTGGAGACGCATGAGCGCCCACGCCAGTTGGCAGGGCACATGATGATGATGATGCGGGTGAAAAAACACACACACACTCGCGCGTGCGCACCCACACATAATCAATAATAATAATAATAATAATAATCATCATAATCATAACATGAACAATTATGTCTGTCAATGACAGTGTTGTTTAACACATGCAAAGCTATCTACTTTGTAATGAATGATTTCAGATGCTATGCGATGCGTGTGCTATTATACCAACTGGGCCCAGTACCGACCAGGAAAAGGGAAATTCTTGCCTGAAAATATCAACCCGAACCTGTGTACTCATATCATTTATGCCTTTGCCAAGCCCGAGGGATTAGATCTGAAGCCTTTTGAGCATAATGATGATAGCACTGAGTGGTCGGAGGGAATGTAAGCTCATAATGATAACATGAATGATATTGCGCTGCATTACACTGATGTGGTTGCGGTACTGTTACTGTATGTACTATCTCTTCTGGTGGTAGTCTTGACAAATGTCCGACCCAGCTGATGGGTTTTGTATTCATATAGCTTAGTACTGGTTCCGTTCCAACTTGTTTAATGGTGTGTTTATTTCCTATCCTATCTCCTTCACTTCTCCTGTTTCAGTTTGTCTTTCCTTTTGTTGTCAACGTCCACTTTTGGTACTGGTAACACTATGCTGGTAAAAGTTCTCTACTGAATAGTGCTCTTTCAGTGTTAATTGCTACTGGTTTGTTCTACAATTTTGTCTAATGATTCGATTTTTTTTTTAAACTGGGGAAAGGGGGAGGGGGGGGGGTGGAACCGCGACCAGTTCTGCTGTTACTTAGTAACATGGGTTTTCCATGGAAAAAGAATATTCTTCTCACCAGCTAGAAATTTGGGCTATCCTCCGAATAACGGGCACAAAAGATGGCGGCCGCAAAAAACCCTAACATAGCCTCAGTCACGTGTCAATTGCGCACTTCCGGCGACTTAATTTTGCGGTTTTCCGGCGACTACCGCCACCGCCGAAAGTTTCGCAGACGCCGTTCACGCGGCGTGGATTGGGGCTAAACTAGATGGCTGGGACTCACGAGCAGCAGCTTCCGCATCTCCTGCAGCTTTGAGTCCTAGCCATTTAGTTTAGCCCTAATCCACACTGCGTTAGCGGCGTTTGGTATATTCTCAGCAGTGGCGGTAGTTGCCGGAAAACCACAAATTAAGTCGCCCTAAGTGCGCGATTGACAAGTGACTGAGGCTCTGTTTTTGGCCGTCTTCTTTTGTGCCCGTTATTCAGAGGATAGCCGAATTTTTTTTTTTTTTCATCATCTAGTACATTATCGAGTATCTGGGAAATGATCACCAACCACAACGTGTGATTTCTTACAGTATGTGTCAGTTTGTGTCCCGACACTCTTTCGTATCACTGCATTAGGCAGTCTTGTGCGATGATTCACTTTAGTGTGTGAGTATGCCAGAGGTCAGGGGGTCTGGGATTGCACATGAATATTCAATATTTGGTTAACTAGGTGAGCGCGGATACTTGACCCATGTTTGTGTGCGAAACAAGCGTTGCTTAAAACTCATCGGTAACTGCAGACACTATGCGTAGTGCAAGGAAAGTGTGAGATCCATGTGAAACTGGCTGCTGATGGGAAAAACCCGCAGCATATTTCTGGTAAACCAGTGCATTGAGCACTTAGCCTCGCGCACGAAACATCGTGGTATAGTTTTTATGGACGTATCAAGCACTTATTCGCGCGCACTAAACGTGATGGTCTAGGATACTGGGTGGTCTCGAGGCGTGGCGTCCGCCTCGAGTGCAAGAGGTTCCAGGTTCAAGCCCCCGTGAGGGCTTAGATTTTTCACATAGACTAGTAATTTCCCCTGGTCTCTGGGTAGTTATATCGGACGCCGTGTGTATTGTTGCGCACGTAAAAAATCTGTTGGCAGTTGAAAATCGAAACGAGTAGCCTAACGGCGCTGCCCGTGCAAAATTTGGAGTTACAATTCTACCCAAATTATTTCAGGTTCCTCGCCGGTGCAACAGAGTTGATGCACTGCGCTGATATCTTCAGACTTAGGCTAGAGTTAGAAGAAGAACGGAGCACTGATGGGTTACATCCGTGTGTCATGATGTTGATCCGTTGAATAAACATAAACGTCGTGGTCTAGTTTAATGGACGCTTCATTCCGCTCACGAGTGCAGTTTCTACAGAGATACATTGGTATCTTCGCTGGACCTGTGAATTTTGCTCTTTATATGACTCCGTCGTCGTCAGCTAGCTTATCCGCGGAAAGAGATCGAGTCCTATGAAACAGCATGTTGCTATAAAGTCGGCGGCTATTCTCTGAAAAACGGTCCCAAATTATCGAGGCAAAGAAAATACTCTAATCGGGCCTCAATGTTTGTGACTGTGCAGCCAGGAAACTGCACTAAATATTCAGTAAACAATGCGCGACCTGTGCTGCCGTGGTAACCTCGCTACGTCGCGTCTGCGTGAGTTCCATCAATAACCCTTCAATCGATAGTGTCGCGGTTCCACTGTTGTGACAGATTCTGGTGGCGGTGTCGTAATTTCAATACTCCTGGCCCTAACCCTAGGACCCAGGTGAAAAGTTAAACCTAGATCCCAGGGGAGAAGCTAAACCTAGCACTTAGTATCAGAGTTGTTGACATCCTCGATGATTCGGGATCGTCATTCGGAGGAGTATTTCATGCGGTATATTCGACGGAAAGAAGTCTGCAATTTAATATGATTGAGGCCCTGTTCGGGTATTTTCTTAGCCTCGATAATTTGGGACCGTTATTAGGAGGATGTCTGCTCTGTGGCTAAGTCGATGCCAACGATTCGTAATGGCGGGATTCCGGGTTCGATCCCAGCTGCGGGCTATGCGCCTTTCTTTGGTTTCGACAGTAGTATCAAGAAAGCCGACCGTCCAGGAGGCAATGGCAAACTAATGGACGTAAATTTGCCTAGACAAACGACACAACAGCCAGGGGCTGTTGGGGTTGGTTCTGCAACGTCCTGTAAAGGATACGCAACTAACCTATTAGGAGGATAGCCAAGTCGACTTTACCTTTATTACTATATATGTGTTCTTTAGCTTAATCAAAGGATTTCAAAAACCTTAGTTGCCGTCCCAAGATGGGACGCAATTTTTCGTTATTTTAAAGCTCCCACTCCGGCTGGTGTCAAAGGCTATATAATACAACTTAACGATTGGACGGGCGTTCTGGGATTTGCGTCCAGGTGATTTTGATCCGATGGTGGCACTTTATATCACCGGGTGTTTATCGCTGGTGGTGCGGTCCTGGTGGGGTTGAACTTCATTCTTTAGCATAATCTAACAGTTTGTTAACATCCTGCAGGCAGTATAGTCATGTGCAGTGTGCAATTCTTATCCAAATGTTTTTGTTGCCCAGGTACGCACGAGTGATTAAAGTGAAGGCGAAAAACCCAAATGTGAAGATCCTGCTTGCTGCTGGTGGCTGGAACATGGGATCTGAACCATTCATTCCCTTGGTGCAAACTCCGCAGTCGAGATCGGTTTTCACAAAGAATTTAATACAGTTTCTACGTAAAAGGAATTTCGATGGCTTTGATATGGACTGGGAGTACCCAGCAGCCAGAGGAAGCACGCCTGAGGATAAACCAAAGTTTCAACTTCTTATGGAGGTCTGACTATGTGTTTGTTTTATCAAAGATGTTGCCTTCCTGTGTGTTAATTTTCTTTATTAGTGGACATATAAGGAGATAAATTAATCTTACATCCGACACTTTAATTTAGAATAAAGATGATGTTGATAATAATAATAATAATAATAATATTAATAATAATAATAATTTTTATTATTATTATTATTAAAAATAATATTATTATTATTATTATTATTATTATTATTATTATTATTATTATTATTATTATGTAACAACCATTCTAAATTTCATTAAAGATTTTGTTAGCTTTTTATTTACCACATTTCCAGAAAACATTTTATTTTCTTTGCTTGATTCATTGCTCTTTTTTTCTTCAGTATATTTCATACCATAAAATCAGTTCATTATCATATTTTTTTAAGGCACTCTTCTAACGCATTCTTTTCAGATTTATGGTCTAATTAACTTTTTTTAAATGACTTTACTCTAACATATTCTTCCTGAAGTCTTTGCTCTAGCATATTTTTCCTGAAGTCTTTGCTCTAACATATTCTTCCTGAAGTCTTTGCTCTAACATATTCTTCCTGAAGTCTTTGCTCTAACATATTCTTCCTGAATTCTTTGCTCTAGCATATTTTTCCTGAAGTCTTTGCTCTAACATATTCTTCCTGAAGTCTTTGCCCTAACATATTCTTCCTGAAGTCTTTGCCCTAGCATAATGTTCCTGAAGTTTTTGCTTTAGCATATTCTTCCTGAAGTCTTTGCTCTAGCATATTTTTCCTGAAGTCTTTGCTCTAACATATTCTTCCTGAACTCTTTGCTCTAGCATATTCTTCCTGAAGTCTTTGCTCTAACATATTCTTCCTGAATTCTTTGCTCTAGCATATTTTTCCTAAAGTCTTTGCTCTAGCATATTCTTCCTGAAGTCTTTGCTCTAGCATATTTTTCCTGAAGTCTTTGCTCTAGCATATTCTTCCTGAAGTCTTTGCTCTAGCATATTTTTTCTGAAGTCTTTGCTCTAGGATATTCTTCCTGAAGTTTTTGCATTAGCATATTCTTCCTGAAGTCTTTGCTCTAGCATATTCTTCCTGAAGTCTTTGCTCTAACATATTCTTCCTGAATTCTTTGCTCTAACATATTCTTCCTGAAGTCTTTGCTCTAGCATATTTTTTCTGAAGTCTTTGCTCTAGGATATTCTTCCTGAAGTTTTTGCTTTAGCATATTCTTCCTGAAGTCTTTGCTCTAACATATTTTTCTTGAAGTCTTTGCTCTGATAACTTCTTCCTGAAGTCTTTGCTCTAACATATTTTTCTTGAAGTCTTTGCTCTGATAACTTCTTCCTGAAGTCTTTGCTCTAACATATTCTTCCTGAAGTCGTTGCTCTAACATATTCTTCCTAAAGTCTTTGCTCTAACATATTCTTCCTGAAGTCTTTGCTCTAGCATATTCTTCCTGAACTCTTTGCTCTAGCATATTCTTCCTGAAGTCTTTGCTCTAGCATATTCTTCCTGAAGTCTTTGCTCTAGCATATTCTGTGGAAAGTTATTGGTCTGTTATATTATTTGCAAGCTTATTACTGAAGCATTTTTCTTTGAAATATTGTTTCTCTATTATATTATCAAGAACGACGGCTCTAATACATTATCTGTAAATTCATTGCTCTAAAATGTTCTTTGCCCAGGCATAGTTCCAACATATTATTTGCAAAGTAATTGCACTTACTAAGTCTTTACCTCTAGTTGCCTCTTGATGTTTGTTGGAACGGTATACATTTTATCTACCCATCTTTGGAGTCTTTTGCCATGAAGTCAATGACTTCCCTTATTACCAGAAAAATCAGGTAAAATAGACATTGTTAATGTGTAAGACAAGGTAGGTAGGTAGTTGTACCCCATCAGGAATATCACGCAAGCGATAAACACCCGGTGACACAAAGTGCCACCATGCAGATGAGGATCACCCATGAAGAGGCTCCAGAAACCCGTTTCAGCCATAAGGCTATATCTATGGTTAAGCCATATCTATGCCCCGGCTATATTTAAGGCCCCCGACAGAAGCCAGGGTGGGGCTTCAAACAAAAAATTGCATCCCGCTTGTGAACAACTTTGAATAATGATGGATAGTGTGTAAGAAAATGTAGCGCAAGCATACTGTTTGTGAAGACGTTGATCTAACATATGGTGTAAAAAATATGATAACCATGTCATTATTTAAAGTAATTTAATTGCACATATAAAACTACCGTAAATGAGCGTGTTCGCAGCTGTAAATATAAACTGATAACACCACCGTAGAGATTAAACACACAAACACACACACACACACACATAAAGGAAATTTCTCATTACAATGGCCGATCAGGTATAGACCTGGATTCATACTGTTAAAGATTGGTCGGCACTCGATACGTGATGTGGTTAACAGCTAGCTGGAAGCCTTTACTTCCCTCGAGATTTTCTACTATGCAATTTAGGCCAGGTTGACTTGGGTGCAGACGCCAATTATTATGAAATAAATCATAGATGTCACCTTCGGCATGGCAAGTCTAACAACTACCTAACGCGACTTCAAAACTGTACACTCACAAATTAATATCTGTTTTCAAAGCAATGTTTCCCCGATGTGAATTTAAACAAAGAAGACACAAACAATAGACTGCACAGTTTATTGTCTAGCATATTTCGCTGCATCTCGTCATGTGCATACTACAGTAACAATTGATTAAAATGGAGCAAATAGCTGAATCCTAGAAACTGAAACACAAATTCGAGTACATTCTACACTGTCTCTGTAGGCAGAAAGAAATGGTCGTTTCCTTAAGGTTACCTAGGTGAAACAGACAGTGTAGAATGTTTTTGATTTTTGTTTCAGTTTCTAGGATTCAGCTATTTGCTTCATTTTAATCACTTTTACTGTAGTATGCACCTGACTAGATAAAGCGAAATATGCCAGGCAATAAACTGTGCAGTCTATTGTTTGTGTCTTCTTTGTTCTAATAGCAGTTTGTTTTGTTTTTTAATCAGGAAATAATGAGGGCGTTTAAAGAAGAAGGCACTCGAACTCATAGAACCCGCTTGATGTTGACCGTAGCCGTCGGAGCTGGCAAACCTATCATCGACGCCAGCTATTTTGCAGTCAATTTATCCAAGTGGGTGTTATTAGGACGTCTTTGTTTATTCTTCTTTTTTTTTTTTTTTTGTAAGTCATCATCATCGTGTTACAGGTCCTTTGCAGAAGGTCGCTCTCATCACGGTCTGCCTAAAAGAAACTCGGTCTCTCGCCATTTTACCGCCTCATGTACTTTCATACTCAAGGAGTCACTTATACCCTGTGCCCATCTTGGTGTTGGTCGGCCCCTGCCCCTTCTTCCTGGTAACATGACTTCTGCTATTATTTTTTCAAATCCGTTTTATGGATTGAAAATTAATTGTGTTTCTGTGTTTCTTTCCTTTCTTCACGTCAGTAAGTATTCCCAATTATGGCAATGAGATTTTAGTAAACGGCTTCAGCAGTGACCAGAAGAGATACAGTTTGACAAAAAATCACAGAGAAAAAGTCCGCACACAACCAAATTCAAATTATGTACTACAGATAATAAAAATGTTACCCTATTTATAGAGAATGCATTGCGATGTCATATCATACCAAGCATACACAAGAAAAGGAGAGGGTTGTACAGCGAGATCAAGAACAAGAAGAAAAGAAAACAACATCAGAGAAACTCTAAATCGACACAAACTGCCTATGCTCAGGGTGGAAAGAACAGAAAAAAGCAGAAGCTTATAATTTCCTCCAAACTCTAACTCTCCATATGGGTTCCAGGGCCTCAATTTAAGGAAAAGTATATACCCATGGCCTCCCTAACTTGCTTGTAGTACAAGGCGCCTAATTAGGGAAGTTTCCTTTGAAATCGTCGTGCATCTACCTTAGAGGAGGCTAGGTATCAACAAAATGCAATACCAACAAACAAAAAATGCGTCTCTAAAACAGATGTGCACGCAAAACACAAGTTCTTAACGTTTTAAACTTTAGAAATAGACGAGCAACGTGACCTTTCATTCGGTGATCGCTAAGGAGGAGATGAAAACACCCGTAGCAGGAACAAGAGGAAGTGGACAACGACTGAACGAACGAAGAAACAAACTTTATTTTCAAAGGGTTACAAATTGGGCACGCAGGCCGTCTTACATTCGGCACTTCCAAGCACTTTTTTTCAAACAACAACTTGCTTGCTATTCGTAGGATTTGATTGAATCAACAGGAAAATTTAATTTTCAGTAATTTCAAACAGGAGTTTATAAAGGAATTTAGTCTTGTTACAAACGAAACGTTTACTAAATGACGGAAGTCTTAGATATCCGTATAAGAGATTTTGTTCGACGTAATTTCTATCAGAAACTAGGCGTAACATCCGATTTTAAAAAGAACTCAGTCGTTTAATATTAAGTGTGTTGTGGAGCAAACATCCCAAATTTTCTAACAATAGTCAATATGCATTTGCATGTAGGATACGTGATTATTTTCATCCAGAAATTTCTGAATTTTGCCAAACAGAAAAACGTTTCATTGCTTTTTTTTTTTTGTTAAATCTGTTGATGTTCCTTATGGTATGTACCTGGGAACACACAGTTGAAAAGCGGTCAGTTAAAATACACAATGATAGCATGGGGTTTCAGGGCCATTGTTGTCAAGTGTTAAATCCGTTTCTTTTTAGACGCTCAGGTCTCATCCTCTCTGTAATTTTTTCTTCCTTCACACTCATTCCATTCCTGATATCCACTTTCCACAAAGGTGAAACGAATATGTTTCGAACAAAGTAGGCTGCAGAAGCTGCCGGATCAGAAGAGCAGTGCTCTATCTGTTCGCCTATCGGAGCTTCCCTCCTAGACCAGCTGCCAGCCAAGTGTAAGGGCCTGGTCTACCCTGCCATAACAAAGTTTTCAGTTTGCATTTCCTCTTTCTAGGATAAGGCGAGTATCCTCCCCAATGCGCTTATCCGCCCGAATCCGTTGGCACAATATGGGATGTTAGGTTTGGTATACGCCGCGCAACATTCGCCGTAACAGAAGACAGGAGGCACCGGCTATTGTTATACAGTAGCTCAGTCATATTTGACCAAGACCTGACACAGAAGAGGCAAAAAATAGTGGTCGTAACATTCAGCCCTGGAGGATGCCTGTATTCAGCTCCATGGGTTTTTTAATAACGCTTACTGAATTGTCTGATAAACCAACCATTAGCTTGTCACTCTGATCGTGAAGGTAGCCAGCAGATCTAATTTGCTACCGCAGCGACAATAAGAATAAACTCACAGGGAGCAAGTACAGCGGGGATCTACAGTCATCAGTAGAAATTATCCTCGTCGACATACGTTTCGGCCCACGATTACTAAACGCATTCGGAGGTGGGCCCACCTGATATCATGAAGCTCAGGGCTGCTTCCCCGCTGCACAGAATTACCGGATGGTGTTATTATTTCGGCCAGAGACAAGACGACTTTGTGGTTTCGAAGGAGGTACTGTGAGATAAGAAGCCGCCGCGACAGCGTAATTAAAACAGTCCGCATGCCTGGACGACCGAGCGACAAGCTTACTTTGGTTTACCGGACACATGTTGGACTTTTATTAGCAGTTGGCAGAGGGACACTGGCAGACAATTCGTACACGATGGACTTTTCAAAGGGATAAGAAACTCTTTTCCACTAGATACCCGGACCAGCTCACCGAGGCCCGTCCCCTACGTTGTTGCGCTGCGTCCAAAGCCAGCTAGATGCCCTTTCGGCCACCTCTCTCAGTTTTTTGAGTGCTCGTTTCCGTTCATTACCGCGCAATCCTAATTCTTTCACCACATTGTAGAGCGAAGTGGAAACGAGGCCTCTCGCTCCCACTTCGACGGCAAATACCCGTACTGTGTAAGCCTCGTTTCTCCTCAAACCGGCTGCTAAATCACTGTACTTCTCGAGCTTGTACAAATGATTCTCCTCCATACGCGACTCAAACGGGACCGTCAACTCAATCAGGATGAGTTGCCGTTTTTGCGCAGAATGGAGAACGATATCCGGTCGCAGGCCGGTTTTACGGATCAACTCGGGATACCGTTCATGGCCTGGCAGATCAACCGCCAGTAACCAGTCCCTCGCAGAGTCTAGTACAGATGGAGCGAATGCGTTTTTGTTGACCTTACCAATTGGAACCTGCCCAGCCTTGAGGAAACGAATGGGGCGATACTAGAACTGGCTCTGGCGTTAGCCCTCATTCTAGCCTGGTCGACAACGGCTGCTAACTCCTTTAGCACCTTGTTGTGGCGCCAGGTATATCGGCCTTGACCTAGGGCTTTCCTGCACGCGGACAGGACGTGCTCAAGAGTTTGCTTTGATTTGCACAACGGACAAGTCGGATCGTTGGTCGCAGACCATTTAACCATGTTAACACCAGACGGTAATACATCGTACGCCGAACGAACGATAAAGCTCAGTCGCAGCGGGGTCATCCGCCAGATCTCACCCCATGTGAGTATTCTCGGCAATGCGCTCTCCAGGCTGACCCAATGGCCCTGCTGCGACTGCTGGGCTGCTTTCTGGACCCGAACCTCGTTTTCGTTGTCCCTCACCGTTTGTATCACCATGTCTCGGCGCTCTTTGGCTGAGGCCTTTGACCACCAATTGACCTTCCCGTGCCTTAGGCCTCGACGGTCGGTTTGTGTGTAACCCATAATCTCCTTCAACTTTAGTGCGTTCTGGGCAGATTCTATCGCATCGAGGACCCTCCACTTCTGACCAGTCTTTAGAGCGGGCTGGACAGCGATGACATTTGGGTCTGAAGACTCGCGCAGAAGCATGGCGAGCCTTACTTTGCCGACTTTAAACTCTTCGGTTATCGACTTGAACAGAAGTACCAGCTTAGCCT
>CAJHNH020008323.1:310000-336704 GCA_905116865.2 Candidula unifasciata | reverse complement strand
AGACAAGACGACTTTGTGGTTTCGAAGGAGGTACTGTGAGATAAGAAGCCGCCGCGACAGCGTAATTAAAACAGTCCGCATGCCTGGACGACCGAGCGACAAGCTTACTTTGGTTTACCAATTATAACACCAAATCTCAAAGCACCTGTTAAAAGGTCACCATATCGTCTTGTCCCTATCGAGTCCGATGAAGTGCAGAAGGGGAAGAACGGGGCCCGGCTTCATGACCCAGGTCGGCCAACCTTCCTAGATTGCTTAGGAAAGTAATGGGCCGAAACAATTGTCGACGAAGGATCTAAACTGATAACCGGTGAACGCCTGATGTGCCTGCTCCCGTGTGGAGTTCTTAATATTACTGAAGAACACTATGTGCTGTCTATCAGACAAAAATGAATGCAATTATCGATAGTTTTTAAGGTTTTTAATTTACTAATTAAAATAGTGTAACCCTAAGCTCCCAGGTCGACTTAGCCTTAAAAGGGTGACAGATAAAGTCATGGGAATCACAGGCGGCCGGTGTGATGCTGACCATTTCATCCACAAAGTGCCGACTAGCTATAAAATAATGTCCAGTCCTGTATGCCAACTAAGCCTGAAGACGTGGCAATTTGCCCTTTACTTTACTCTTATCTATTTTACTTGTTATCGTTTTTAGAACTGTCGACTTCATCTCCATCATGACCTACGATTTTCATGGCTCCTGGGAAAAATTTGTTGGTTTCAACTCGCCATTGTTCGCACACCCTAATGAAACCGAGCCGGCAAACCAGCTTAATGTGGTAAGAAAAGCTGTCAAAAAACATAATCAAAGTCTACTAATAATACGATTAAAAGGTTATGAAATTAGAATTGCGAAGAAAAATTGCAAACGCATCAATGTGGTTAAAATGAAATAAAATTGAAAAACACTTTATAACAAATCAAATGAATTATTGCAGTGTATTTATAAATGGTCGTTGTCCTATTTTTTATGGTGTAATCTTTGTCTACTTATCTACAGGGTTACCTCTGGCGAACCGCTCCAGGGCAATCAGGAGTAGTCTAGTCTGCTCTTAAGTCGATTCTGTTTCACAATGACAACCTTCAACCACGGCACTGAAAGGGCTGCTCCCCTTACCGCTTCCGTTATAATTGTTAGTTGTGTATCTTTTTCAGGACAATGCAGAACCAAAACCCAATACTTTGTTGGCTGTTATGGTTTTTCTAGGCATATTTACGTCCGGTAGTTTAACATTGCTACTGGACGGTCGGCTTCTCAATACCACTGTCGAAACCAACGCAAGGCGCAATGCCCGCAGCTGGGATCGAGCACGACACCTCAGCATTATGAAGCTCATTCGAAACGCCAAAGCCATAGACGCACTTATAACTGGGTGACAAACTTGGCTGTTATCGCATTCAATGCTGATTTTTATGGATTATTTTCTGCTGCTCTGCATGCCTGATTGCTCTTGTACTGGTGAGGGTCTGTTCAGTTCCAGCGGTCTTTCCGAGCTGCTCATGGCTGCCGAAGTTGGTACTTTCATAACATTTTTTACTTTTTGAGTCTTCATATTTTTATTACGTTTTAGAAATGTTGCATCAGTATATTGAATTTTGGCATGGTCTTGAAAATTGTAGGTACCTTTCTACAATTATTCGGTACTGTTCCCTAAATTCCTCTCTTCTTCACATGTCTGCTTAACCTCACTTCTATATGTTGAGCTTTTCAATCATCATAGGCAACGCCCTCTGGAGATCAGCCTGCATGGCCAGGACTTTCGTAACCACACAAATACGTACATTCTTCTTCCTGACGTTAGGCACATTTAACGTTGTTCCGATTCCAATTCCTTTAAAGAAAAAAACAATCTCAAGTTCACATTCAGCCTGCTGCTAACTAGCCTAAGCTGCAGTCTCCGGCTATATTTTTTGTCTGGTTTGTTTGCGCCACTTTCGTGACTAAAGTTCTGGTATTTGCGCCGTCTCTGGACTTAATCCGTCCAGCCTTCAAGTCAAACCTCTCGTTCCTTATATTGTTGCCAGCTATGTTCTTCCTGCCTTTGCATTGCTAATGCTATCCTCTTGCTTTATTATTCTTCTGATTTGACCAGGCGTATTTCGTTGAAGAGCGCGCTTCTCAGCACAACGTCATTTAGACCACCATTTTTATTTTTAAAACTTTAAGTGTTTTGCTTTTCCAAAAATACTAGAAACTGTTTTTTGAGTTTTGATAGATCCGAAATGCGAAAAAAATTTAAAGTTGCTTCATCTGGACTCTAATGAAGACAGTGTTGAGAAATCATCCACCAGGTATGGTTTCCCCTGTCGAGTTACAAAACTGGCGAGTGGGGGTCAATTGCAGCGGACTTTTGAACCTTTCTGCAAATCTTTAAGACATTTTGCGATGGGATATTCAAGCGTTGCTGTTTTGCCATAGGACATGTATCTGAAGGACATTTGAGAAGCATCTACTGCCTTACTGTGCTAGATTATCATTTAAATCAGCGTAGTGACAACGTTGTTGATCGACAGTGGTGCCCAAGACAGGACTGTACCGTGAGGCACCGCCATCAGTAGATGTTGTGCGTCTGAGCTGCACGTAAATCACCTGGTCTAGGGCTGAGTCTCAACAGTTCAGCAGCTCTTTCAATCAACAGACAAATTCACCGAGCGTTGCCATAGTGTTTATGTGTTCATCCAACGGCCATTACTCATGTTGCAAACGAGTTCTGATATGCGTTTTACTTATGCACTAGGGATGAGCTGATGAGATCCAGTGCATTTCTAGACAGTGCATCTCTTTGGGGGGGGGGGGGGGGGGGGGGGGGAGGCACAACAACTCTGAGATCCCCTCCGACTTGTTTTTGTTCTCATCTGAGACACTTTACGTGGCGCCCGACAGGGACGTTTGGCAGGGGTCTTGCAAGACCACTATACGTACAACTAAAAGGAAACACATGGCCTCAGGGGCAAAGTGTGGAGCGCTAGCTACATGGGAACTATGTAGGATCTGTAACTAACATTCGAATTCAAAGAGATTTCCCACCTGACGATCTGACCTATGCGAAGAAAACCGAACAGAAAGAAGATGAAAACGAAGAAGAAGATGAAGAAGAAGAAGAAGAAGAAGAAGAAGAAGAAGAAGAAGAAGAAGAAGAAGAAGAAGAAGAAGAAGAAGAAGAAGAAGAAAGAAGAAGAAGAAGAAGAAAGAAGAAGAAGAAGAAGAAGAAGAAGAAGAAGAAGAAGCAGAAGAAGAAGAAGAAGAAGAGGAAGAAGAAGAAGAAGAAGAAGAAGAAGAAGAAGCAGAAGAAGAAGAAGAAGAAGAAGAGGAAGAAGAAGAAGAAGAAGAAGAAGAAGAAGAAGAAGAAGAAGAAGAAGAAGAAGAAGAAGAAGAAGAAGAAGAAGAAGAAGAAGAAGAAGAAGAAGAAGAAGAAGAAAGAGAAGAAGAAGAAGAAAGAGAAGAAGAAAAAGAAGAAGAAGAAGAAGAAGAACAAGAAGAACAAGAAGAACAAGAACAAGAAGAAGAAGAAGAAAAAGAAGAAGAAGAAGAAGAAGAAGAAGAAGAAGAAGAAGAAGAAGAAGAAGAAGAAGAAGAAGAAGAAGAAGAAAAAGAAGAACAAGAACAAGAAGAACAAGAAGAAGAAGAAGAACAAGAAGAAGAAGAAGAAGAACAAGAAGAAGAAGAAGAAGAAGAAGAAGAAGAAGAAGAAGAAGAAGAAGAAGAAGAAGAAGAAGAAGAAGAAGAAGAAGAAGAAGAAGAAGAAGATGAAGAAGAAGAAGAAGAAACGAATGTGCGACAAGTGCATTGTGCATGTACTCACTAAAACCGTTTAACGGCTACGCCGATTGGTCCAGCGCCGTCATCGTTGTCCACGACAGGCCACTATATTTGGCAACCAATTAACGTTGAATCTCGATTCATATTAACAATGACTTGTTTAGTCTAAAAAGCCCTCGCGTATACGCACATATACAAACAGACACACACAACCAAAAATGTTGCAGATCCCATAGTGATCTCTAATTTTGGCAGTCATATGTCAGTGCATAATGTGTCTGTTTTCTGTCTGTCTAGGACTGGGCTGCCAAATACTACGTGTCACTCGGAGTTCAAAAGGCAGATCTGAATATTGGCATCGCCACATATGGACGATCGTTTACACTGGAAGATGCCAAGCGAAACTCTATTCTATCTCCAGCCACTGGTGCAGGAACTGCGGGCACTTTCACCAAAGAGGCAGGGGTTATGGCCTACTACGAGGTATATACTCGAAGTTTATATAAATTTAGTTGAGCAAATACACAGGGGGCAGGAATGGGTTGACACAAAAACACACAACAGCAGTTTCCATTAGGTCACTATCACATTTGGAAGAGAATGGAGATAGTGGTGTAACGGTATGGCAGCGTTAGAGGTTCATCAACAGAAAATGCAATAGTGTACACCGACGGATCTGTTCACCGGGGGAAGATCTGGCTGGAGATTTTCTGCTAGAATGAAAGGAAAGTTATGGGGCAGAACAAAAAAGAGCTTTTTCCTTACGACGTCAAGCACGAAGATGCAGGTGGAGGCAGTCACTGCAGCTTTGATTTGGATAGCAGAAAACAAAGTGAGAAGATAGATAATTGTGCATAATTCTCAGTCGGTACGGCGGAAGGTTTAAAATGTACTAATGTGAAATGAGTGGATTACTACACCAACATTGCAGGGAATCACGTGGATATACTGTTCGGGACATACAGGAGCGCGAGGGAATGAAAGAGCGGATTATCTGGCTATACAAATGCTATAACTACAGGAACACTCGTACTGAACAAATGAGATATTCTGAAGACCATACATGAATGAGTGTTGACAGAAGATAGGATATTAGATGAAACAACATGTGCAAGAATGTGGGAACGAGGAATTAGGAATGAATCTTGCAAGGAGGGACGTACGAGAGGATGAGAACGACGTAGGTATAATCCGTGTGCTACGGGAACAGTTGGCATCTACACTTTCAGATATTTCCTGCCGGAGACGGAGCATCTATGAGTATGCCCGGTGTGCTATGATAAGTATTAAATCAGTAATTAATCAACATCTGCTAAAGTCAAAGTCTCCATATTTCGACACTAAGATCAAAATATATAAAATGTTGACAAGACCAGTCGTTTTATATGGCCCTGAAACTTGAAGCCCAGCTAAAAGAGATAAAACCTGATCACAAAGTTTATTTTCTAAAACAGTCTTGGGACGAATCTTTGGACCCCCATTCAAGATGCAAACCGAGGAGAATGGTGAATAGGAAGCAACAACGAAATTCATAATCTGTTTAAATCAGCATTGATCACTGGCATTGTGAGAGGTAATAGACTAAAATTGCTGAAGCACATTGAGAGAAAAGAGGATGACACAGAGTTTGAAAAAAACATGTCTTCCCATGAGCTTAATGGTCGTTGACCACGAGGTAGACCAAGAAAACGATGGAGGAGATAATAGCCAGGCAGACCTGCACACACATGGTGATTCCAACTGGAAAGAGAAGGCTAACCTAGAGACGAATAGAGGTGGATGTAATCTATAGCAAAAAACCTCAATGTCTCAGAAACCCGAAGAAGAATTGTTTTTTTTTTTTTTTTTAGTTCTAACGTTTGGAGAACCATTATAAACATGAAAACTAAGTTAAATGCTTAAGAAAAACTGTCTGAAGAAAATGGTGAGTATACAATGGGACACATTTAAAAAGAGGGAAGAAATGAAAGAAATCTAAGGGCCACCTCTGATAATATTTATAATACAAAGAGGGTGGCTTTATATTTTTCACATCATAAGGCACACTTTTGTTTCCGGTGTGTGAGTACGTGCAGGAGCCACCAAATGAAATATGATTTAGGAAGCGAGGAAGTCCAAAAGAAAACCCCAAAACAAACGCAAAAAAAAAAAAAAAAAGACGCGAATAGTGATGGCCTGGATTTCATGTATGATACCAAATGGACTACACACGATATAATGGAATGGGGGAATATACTTCTAGTTCTATGTGACACAAAATGTCACAACATGACAATTAAATATATATATATATATATATATATATATATATATATATATATATATATATATATATATATATATATATATATATATATATATATATATATATATATATATATATATATATATATATATAGGCTATCCTCCGAAAAAGGGCCACAAAAGGTTTTCCGGCTATAGTGGCGCGGATAGGGGCTAAACTAGATGGCTAGGACTCACGAGCAGCAGCTTCCACATCTCCTGCAGCTTAGCTCGTGAGTCCTAGCCATCTAGTTTAGCCCAATCCACGCCGCGTTAGCAGCGTACGGGTTACTCTTGGCGGTCGCGGTAGTAGCCGGAAAACCGCAAATTAAGTCACCGGAAGTGCGCAATTGATAAGTGACTGAGGTTCTGTTAGGGTGTTTGTGCTGCCGCCATCTTTTGCGCCCGTTATTCGCAGGATAGCCTAAAGATATATATTGTGTGTATAATATATATATATATATATATATATATATATATATATATATATATATATATATATATACATAGTGGGTGTTTAAATACCTTACATACATTGTGCGAATGTGTATGTGTGTGTGTGTGTATGTGTGCGCGCCCGAGCTTAAGTGTGTGTGATCCATGATTGCATATTAGCTCGACAGTCACCACTCATTTTTTGCAAGTGCTTGAGGTAGCTCTAACACGGCTTCTCTTGAGCTACGAGTGCTGTATTGCACTTTTTGCATCGTATAACAAGTAATGTATGCCATTATTCATTAGATCAAGGCTGCTTCTGGATGCCGACTTGAAGTTTCTACCTAGCCATTGACCAATCGATCGGTAGTCCACTTTGGGACACTAAATACATGTTTATCACCCTAAGATTTAAAGCAGTGGTTCTCTACCTGCAGGTCATAACCCTTTTTGGGGTCAAACGACTTTTTCACTGGGGTCGCCTAAGAGCATCGGAAAGCATATATTCACTGAAGTTATGAAAAAGCAACAAAAAAAAAAAATTAAAAGGCTAGGGGTGACCACAACATGAGGAGCTGTATTAAAGAGTCGCGACATTCGGAAGGTTGAGAATCACTGTTCTAAAGCATATATAATTGTGACAATGTCTACTCCAAGAAGGACAACTACATAGCCACCAGAGGTCACAATATAACTGTTCTATACGGATGAACTGGGTTTTACGGATTTGAATCTGTTGTCTCTCATTTCTAAGGTGTAAATCACACAGACTGCAAACCTGATGACGTAAAGCTACCTTACCTACCATGGTAAAGTTAAGAGGATCGACTTCATTGCACCGGGGTTTATCCCATATGGCTCAGTCTCTTTCCGCACAACAGCTATCCTCCTACTGAGAGCGTCGAACAGAGCATGACCTCCGTAGCTCCGGCGACGATCTTCCAGAATCTTCGTAATACTTTGTCTACTGTTGTCAGTTCAATACTCTTCTATGTTACTAAATTCCAGATATGTGATTTAGCGGCTCAAGGCGGTCAGATCGTGCAGGAACGTTCACAAAAGAATCCCTACATTGTGAAAGACGACCAATGGGTTGGCTACGACGATGTGGCGAGTGTCACAGCCAAGGTCTGTCATGTCGAGTAATGCAAAATGTTATAATATTCGTTGAAGTAATTTGTGTATAATAATGGCATGCTGTGACTGTGCCATCTTCACAACAAAGGTTGGCTGCAATGCACACATCGCTGTTGGGGGGGGGGGGAATCACGTGATTAGACCTCCATCTCTTCCACTTACTACTGGCCCTTACCTACACGGGGCTGGGTGGTCTCGACGCATGACGTCCACCTCGAGTGCTGGAGGTCCCGTGTTAAAGCACCGGTGAAGGCTAAGAATTTTTTTTTTCCCGTGGACTTCTAGTAAATCCCCCTTGTGTCTGAGTAGTAAGATCGGACGCCCGTGTGTCTTGTTGCGCACGTAAAAGAATTCATTGGCAGTCGGAAATCTAAAAGAGTAGCCTAACGATCTATCACGCACCTCTCACTAAACACCATGATCATGGGAATGCTAAACACGTTTACTGACATATGGGCCACATGACCTCACCACATTTTTAAATGAAATACCATTTCAGTAACTGTGGCATAGCCCACAAATAAGAGAAAAAATGAAATACACGCACGGTTTAGAAAAATATGCAAAGCTACAAATAGGACAATGTTTCGAATCAGAATGGACGACTACATAGTTGTAGACATAAAGGCAGCTTAATCACAGAATTCTCTATGATTTCAATCACAGTTCCAGAAAAGAAATCCTCGTGTCTTCCCAAGATTAAAAAAATAAAAAGATGTATAATTGTTAATTGTATAAATCACATGAAAAGTCGTTTTCTTTTCAGTCCAACTCCCAATTATACCAACATACCAACATGAACTTCAATCTCCCCCTCTTCCCCTACCTCCTCTCTCTCTCTCTCTCTCTCTCTCTCTATATATATATATATATATATATATATATATATATATATATATATATATATATATATATATATATATATATATATATGAGCCACCGAGCCACCGCAATGGAGGTTCTTGACGCTCCCCTCGCGCACGAAGGTTGCTGGTACAAACCCGAATCGAACCGTTTACATAAATCGTATTGGCTCCCAGAAAATGGGTACCAGGTAAAGTACTAGGAAGTAATTGCGACCGGTGTAGTATCGACCACATCACCCATCGAATGCTGATTGATCTTTAAAACATAGGTCTAGCACTATACACACTAAACACATTCTGGTGTGGAAAAGGGTACTTTACTATGTATATATATATATATATATATATATATATATATATATATATATATATATATATATATATATATATATATATACATATACATACATATATATAGTATGTGTGTGTGTATGTATGTATGTATGTATGTGTTTGTGAGGGTTGTGTGCGTGTGTGTTGTTCGTCCATCTCAAGTGAGGACAAGCACCTAGCATCCAGAAGTAGCGCTGAAATATGACTGTTAGTACGGAGATGACTGATGAATCGAATGTGAGCCTGGAAAGTTCTTGAACAGTGCTAGACAGCTTGCTAATATACTTTTCGTTCGGTTTTATATCTTTTCTTGAACAGTGCGGAAAGCTTATGGAACAAATAATGGAGGTGCGATTTGGCACATGACTCTTTCTATACCACATCTGCTTCTCTTCCAGTGCAGCCTCTGCTTTCTTGCCTGTGCAGCCTCTGCTTTCTTGCCTGTGCAGCCTCTGCTTTCTTGCTTGTGCAGCCTCCGCTTGACCATCTGTACAATATTTTACAACAATTTCTGGATCATGATCATCAGAGTCACTGACAACTATCGCATCAGATGTGCAAGATCGACGAACGCACGAATCCTTGCTTTCACAGAAATAGAATCCGATAACATGCCCTTTTCCAGCAGTCTGGAGGTGCACATCTTGATGAACTGCTCTAAAATAATGTTTGCTTTTGAGGATAATCAATCCTTGCTATACTCTTCCACAAGCATCTTCTGCTGACTGTTTCGAATTCCTTTGTGAGATCCATAACGGTAGAACAAAGATCATATGCATAATAGACATCAATGGTGTCTCATTCTTTATGGAATCTACATGAGCTCTAGAGCGGCAGGTGCTTATCTAGATAAATGGTCGGTGGGTTTTAAAGAATTATGAAGATTATCTTCCCAGCAATAGAGAGTAGAGTGATTCCATGGTGAGTGTCACACATTTTGGCGGTTTTCTTTACATTAATAGAAATGTATGTCTATTGCATCTTTGGATATATATATATATATATATATATATATATATATATATATATATAGAGAGAGAGAGAGAGAGAGAGAGAGAGAGAGAGAGAGAAAGAGAGAGAGAGAGAGAGAAAGAGAGAGAGACATAGAGAGAAAGAAAGAGAGAGAGAAAAGATATAGACAGAGACGGCGAGGGATCTATAGCTTGAAGCACAGAAGGCTAGCCAACTGATGGATATTTAGATATACAGACAAGCAGGCAGGCAGATAGACAGATAGACAGGCAGGCATATAGGTAAGATTAGAAATATATAGATCTGAACGACCTATAATTCCTCTGAAGTTGTATTAAGCACGATGTTTTTATCCATAGTGAAGGTCCATCATAAATCTCCGAAACACAATTGAGAGAATCGAAACATGAACCTTGAAGTTGTGAAGAATACGCTTTTATTTTTTTTGGCACTAGAGAGAGACGGAGAGAGAGAAAGAGAGAGAGAGAGGGGGGGGGGAGAGCTAGAGTCCTACCCTCTGCCATTTACCTAAACTGTCCTCCTTTCCATAACATATAATGTTAATAGTTTCATTCAAATATCAGACGTTTAAAAAAAAAGTAAAACTTTTGTTTTTGCAGGCCTGCTACGCCAATAAGAACGGGTACGGGGGCATCCTAATCTGGGCGATAGATTTTGATGATTTTCTGGGCCGTTCCTGCAATCAAGGACAGTTTCCACTCCTGACAGCTGCATACAACGCTTTTATTCACCCGACAGCAGACATGTGTGATTCATCGTGAGTAGTTGCTTATACTTACTGTTCGCAAGCTATTCCAAAAGCAAACTCCGATTGGCTGGCAACAATAAGCCGTTGGCCATAGCGACACTGTTCGTTGTTTGCATCATTCAGTATCATTTTAGCTCACTATACACATCAATCTGCCGTCACAAGTGTTCGGTGGTTCATGGATTGCAAATGAATTAACATAGACACTGTCAACGCATACCCACCAGCTGTGAAATTCGTTTAGTTTTCTTCAAGCAGAAGTTCAAAATGCTTAGCTCTCTACTGTTGAAAAAAAATGAGGTGGGGGGGGGGGATGAAAAGAAATGAACAATATTTATGCTCGATGTAGTTTCGAACTCACTGTCTTTGGGCCCAAATTAGAGCGCCTAGTCTCTGCACCACGATACAAATGTTTGTTGCGTATTATTTACAGGTCTTTTGCATTACCAGTCCCAGCACGTTTAGCTGTTGTGGTTTTTCTACGCTCAGTAGTGTGATATTGCTTTCGGCATTACGAAGCGCCGAAGCTGCAGACGCCGACACCACCGTAGCAAATTATGTGTGCATATATATATAAATATATATACGTAAGTATGTATATATATATATATATATATATATATATATATATATATATATATATATATATATATATATATATATATATATATATATATATATATTATACACATTTATAAAACAACTAAACAAGACAATTTCTGGCGCCCCTGTAGGCAGGTGCCTTTGCGTCTTGTCTTTATACACTCCTCTCCTAAAGTGAAGATGACCTAGTGAAAAGGTTAACAGAAAGCGGTATGTGTGCTAATGCTGATTGTATTTCCGTGACTGTTGCTGCCCGCGCAGGCGTTATCTTCTTCTACATATGTCACAGACGATAGTTTTCTCCTTCATCGGCTTTTTTGGTGTGACTGTTAGCTTTGTTACAGTTAAAGGTTGAAGGAGCTGATCAGATCGCCAGTAGCAACTGGTGACCCAAAGGCACGCAGTGTTACGGAATAATGCTGACGAGGATGTTAAGTCATTTCCCTTTGAAACCAGCCATGAACGATTATGTCGTTAAAGGGTGTGGGAGGGAGGGAGAGAGGGAGGGAGAGAGAGAGAGAGAGAGAGAGAGAGAGAGGGGGGGGGAGGGTTACACACACACACATACACAGGCACAAAGTTTGGGCTATTTTAATTTTCGGGTGGGGATGGGTTTGGCTTGGAAATAGGGAATGGCGACAAAAGAAGTCCAGCCTAGTTTGAATGCTCAGTAATATAATCACTAATAAGCTTTTTGAAATTATTGTTATTAAGCTGGTTGGCATATAAATATAACAATATTCGAAAAAAATATACGTACAATAACATACTAATATAATATTATCTACTGTTACATATGCAGACTAGATGTAAGAGAAACAACCACTGCAATACCGGATGATTCACAAGCTGCATCCACTCCAGGTAAGTTCAATGTATCAGTCAAGTTCATTCTCACCAATGAAGGTTGGTTACAAAATATTTGTCTGGCTTTGACATATACACTATTAGACAGGCGCTCAATTGTCTTTAGTGGTTGACATCACTTGTGTCGTGCCCGTAAGGTGCTGATTTCCACGCCATCGGGAGTATATTTTATAGAGTAATCAGCAGTCGATGGGCGATGCGAGCAAAATCAGCCTGGCTACATTTGTTTTCCCCGGACTTTTCCTTATTGCCTTATTTAGGCTATGTCGACTTGGGAGCCATGCAGATTTTTTTAAAGAAAAAAAATGCAGTTCTATACAGACTTCAACCTCAACCTTAAGGCTCGAGGCTAGCGTCTAGAAGCTACCCAATGGTGGCTCCACTTGTATCGTGAATGAGTAGGCGAAGTTAAACCCCACTTGGACCGCATACTGAAAGAGTAACATCCAGTGACCTAAAGAGTCCCCATTCGGATGAGAATCCCCAGGTACAAATCCCAGAAGCTTGTTCAACCGTTAGCTAGGGCCTCTTACTAGGGCCCTTGACGGTCAACCTGAAGTCCGAACAGTGTTGGGATATTGTCTGATCGTATTATTTTCGATGTCTTAAGATTTGAATTCACCTTTTCTCCATTTCAGCTAGTATATGTTCATGTTGCTGTTGGAACTTAGGGCAGCAAACTGGTTGAGAGTTTTCCTTGTGGTCCTAAGGTCTAGGGTTCGAATAGACATGGACGTGAATTTCTGTAATTGTTATGCGCTCCCAGATGGACACAACATAGAGTGGGTATTTTGTAGAAGTGGTAACTTGTCTGCAGATCCTATAGTCAGCGAAATCTAGCCTCCGCTGAAGACGAGGAGGAAGTGGACACTGCAATCGATTCTGCTCAAGATGCACTGAAACTGAAGGAAGTTATGGGATACACACAAACTGACTAACGTCGCTGCTGCCATGGGAGCGTCTTTTGTGGTCAAAGGCCTCGGCTAAAGGGCACAGAGACATGGTGATACAACAAATCAGGGACTCCGGGAATAAGCTGCGAGCCCAGAAAGGATCCAGCAGTCACAGACAATGGATCAGCCCAGAGAGTTGCATTGCAAGGGAACTCCCCTAGAACAATATTTGGTATATGACTCCACTAAGACTTAGCTCTCTTATCAGATCTGTCTAAGATGGGTTTACCTTTAGGCGCTAACTTGGTCAAATGCTGCAAACCCAAACATTTGACATGCCCCGTGTGCGGAGCGAAGCACACAATGTCTTCGTACAGAAGAGCCGTAGGTCAGTACACATAGAGGCACACACAGTTTTTAGATAGCTGACTAAAATTGTAGACCAAATTAAGGGCATCCACAAGGCTAGGCTGATATCAATCAGTAATTTCAACAATGTCGCATACGTTTTATCTATCCTCGACTGCATACGGGACTGTCGGCGTTAAACTCAGTCGCTACCACGAGTTCCCTTAACGGATCCAGACGACTGGGCTGAGGCCATACATGGTGCTGCACTCGGCAGTATATTTCGATCATTCTATCAGAAGAAATTGAATCGACACTTCAGTGACGACTGGTAAATGGGTAAACAGAGAATAAGAGAAAGGCACAGAAATAGATACATGGGTGGATTAGTTATATGGATACGAAAATTGACTTGATCCCTGATTCTGGTGATCATGTGAGGTAGCAAAACACTCTTTTTAGCATGGTACCTAGTGCGGATGATAAACGACGGGCATTTTATTATTTCGTGTGTCTCATCTAATTTTGTTTAATTATTTTTAAATTTTGTTCAGACTTCGATTTTTTTTCCCGCTTGAATCATTGCATGGACTGATTGACGTCGACGTCTCTGGTTTAGAGATTGCGAACTTTTCATAACTCTGACATGGCTGCATTCGAAGTCAGCTGTATGGGGTTTTGCAACACGCTACTTTCTTTTGATTTCGATTTCTTTTGATGTCGTCAACAGATGAGCGTCGGGGAATTATTATTCTGACACGGCAACAACAACAACAACAACAACAACACACACACACACACACACACACACACACACACACACAAAATAAGAAATTGGCTGTAAATTATATGGAGCCAAATATTGGTTCTCACAGCAATAGTGAGATGAAGTGGAAAAAACAATCACACGTTAGTTGCTATGTGTCAGCCCTGCAGTCGCAATTGCGTCGACGTGATTTATTAACCTGCTGTACACAGTAATTATGAGAAGACTTTATTATCAAAATGTAGTGTGTGTATGTATGTGTGTGTGTATATATAAATATAAATATATATATATATATATATATATATATATATATATATATATATATATATATAGATAGAGAGAGAGAGAGAGAGAGAGAGAGAGAGAGAGAGAGATAAACAGACAGATTGATAGAGGCACTTGTGCGGTGTCTAAAGTTCTACTGTATCTTCCATATTGGATGTAAGACGTTGACTTTTCGATTTCTCCCATTCTTTATTTAGGAGGATTTCGTTTTGTATGCTACTACACCAACTGGGCCCAATACCGCCCTGGTAACGGAAAATTTATGCCAGAAGATATCGATCCTGAACTATGCACTCACTTAATCTATGCATTTGCGAAGCCAGTGGGATTGGATCTTCATCCTTTCGAGCACAATGATGACGATTCGCCATGGAGTGAAGGAATGTAAGTTAGTAGTTGTTAATATGATGACTGATTGTTCAATGGCTACAGAATCAACATCATAGCACTGCGGACACATCTCTCGTCTTTTTCCTCTTCTTTGGTTTTCTTCATTTTCTTCTTCTTCTTCTTCTTCTTCTTCTTCTTCTTCTTCTTCTTCTTCTTCTTCTTCTTCTTCTTCTTCTTCTTCTTCTTCTTCTTCTTCTTCTCTTTCTTCTTCTTCTTCTTCTTCTTCTTCTTCTTCTTCTTCTTCTTCTTCTTCTTCTTCTTCTTCTTCTTCTTCTTCTTCTTCTTCTTCTTCTCTTTCTTCTTCTTCTTCTTCTTCTTCTTCTTCTTCTTCTTCTTCTTCTTCTTCTTCTTCTTCTTCTTCTTCTTCTTCTTCTTCTTCTTCTTCTTCTTCTTCTTCTTCTTCTTCTTCTTCTTCTTCTTCTTCTTCTTCTTCTTCTTTTTTTATAAGTAAGAAGTGATAGTAAACTTTGACGACAGCAGCTAAGTATTGCATGTAGGCAGTCGTATCTGCTTGAATTACTTAATGTGCAGACAAAGTAAACGATAGTAATTTAATAGATCTAGGGCAGTGATTCTAAAACTGTGCGCTGCGGCGCCCCGGGGACCCACGACCTCTTCACAGGGGCGCTGCGAAAGATTCGAAGATACACGAGTTTTATTTGTTTCAATCTCTTACATACGAATAGTAATACTTTTACTTACGTAAGGGCGCAGTGGAAAACATTTTAATTGAAAAAAAAAAAAGGCGCTGCGACTAAAAAAAGTTTAGAAAACACTGATCTAGGGGATATGTATGCCATTTCTTTTTTAAAGCTAAGCAGGCTCAGATGATGTTCGAACAGTTTCCAGTTATATGTTGAACAAGAATTGGCACGGCTGGTGGCATACAAGTTGTACATGCCTATCGACACAGTAATCATTTGCTTAAATGGTTTTAGTCTGGGATTGCTTTGAAACAAACACGAAACGCTAAACAGTGTTTTAAGAGGCCAGTCTCAAATGATTATCAGGTAATTATTCAGGAATTGAACAAAATGAATTCCTAAAATTGGCAAGATAGCACATCTAGTGACAAGTGAACGGAGAGATGTGAGACAGTGATACATCCACAGGAGCCCCGGCAGCGCAGTGTCTAGATAATCACCTGAAGGCCTGAAGGTTGTTGGTTCGAGTCACAATAGAGTGGATGTGGGAAAACACACTTATGTGAATCTCATGTCTATCTAGTATACATTTCATGGGAAAGGTCATGGGAAATGAAAGCAGTCAGCAGGATGTTGTCTACATTATCCACTTAGTGCCGAGTGGTCTAGCACCAAATGTTCTATGTTTGCCTGTTAAAAAAGAAGGGTCTCTTTCTACTAACCGTATGCATAGTACATTTTAAATTGTAAGGAAATTATTATAGTGTGTTAATTTACGATCCTTTCCCAGTACGTGTTGCGTTATAGCCAGTCTATTGTAACAAGTTCAAAAGCTTGCCCTGGTATATTCCGAGGACTCGGGTTAAGAGGGCGAAAGCTGGAGAAGGGAGGATAAGATTAAACACACTGCCGCCTAGAAGGCAACTGTGAGAAGAACTCCACACGTTAGCATGCACAGCAGAGGTCCACCGGTCATAAGTAGAGATCCTTCGTGGGCAATTGTTTCGCTCCATTGCTTTCCTAAATAATCTCGGAAGGTGGGCAGACCTGGGTCTTCAAGCCAATTCCCGATCTTCTCCTTCTGCACTTTATCCGACTCATAGGAAAGAGACAATACGGTGACTTTGCAACAGGTGCTGTGAGGTTTGACGTTATATTGTCGCTGCGGTAGTAGTATTTGTTGACTGCCTTTACGATCAGAGTGACAAGCTAATGGACGTGACACTAAAAAAATGTGACACTGACTGTCAGGTCGTCTCAGCCTTGAGTGGGTACCACGTACAGTCATGAGAAGTATAGGTGGCCGGCGTGAAGCTGACCACCACACCCACCCAGACTCGTTTAGTCTATTAAATATAGCCCTATATGCCAAGTACGCCTACTGGTTCGGAAAGCGGCTAGAAAAAAGGTTAAGATACAGGCGACTCGGGTTCAAAACTTTGGTAGTTTGGGAATTTTTTTCTTTTTCTGTCAGGGAATAAAGTAAAATCCTAAAATTCACAGCACGTTGCAATAACACATACTTCTTCTTCTTCTTCACTTCCTCTTTTACCGCTGTGGGTGTCGAGGGAGATATAAGGTTCTGTTTCTAGCTCTTCTGGCCGCCTCGACCATAGGCACGTCGTGCTGTTGTAGAGTTTCTCTGATGTTATCCTTCCATCTTGTTCTTGGTCTACCTTGTGCTCTACGTCCTTCTTCTCTTTCCATGTATGCTTTGTATGGTATGGTGTCACAATGCATTCTCTCTAAGTGGGCAAACCATTTCACTTGCAATAGCACATACACATGTATAAATACACATAAATGTATAAATACAGACATACAGGAAGTGAGCAACTAGCTGTCCCGTTTTGTGGTGTGTTAACTGCCCGTTACCACCTCCCCCCCCCCCCTGCTGTTTTGGCAGTCGATTGGAGACTCGCTTTTAAATCCAGCTGCGACTCGCTGCAGCCCATGGTCGATGTTCGAAATATGGCATTACCAGGGGTTGACCCGGCCTCTAAGAAATGGGTACCAGTGTTAACACTTTGAGGTAAATGGAGGAAAGTCACTGTAGTTGCAGAGTTTCGTGCGGACGGCGACACAGGCAGACAGTTTCTTATCAGCTGCCCGTACTGATGGCAGAGCATTTATGGTTCATAAACGTGTGCAATGAAGCTGGTTCACATCTCCCGACTTTACCTTTTACCTCTTTGTTTCTAGGTATCGTCGAGTTATTAAAATCAAAAGTAAAAAGCCAGGCCTGAAAGTACTCCTAGCTGCAGGAGGCTATAATATGGGATCCGAACCCTTTATACCACTAGTACAGACAGAGGAATCGAGGCTCAGGTTTTCAGAGAATGTACTGGCATTTCTTCGCAAAAGGCAGTTTGATGGTTTTGATATGGACTGGGAATACCCTGCAGCACGGGGTAGTCCTAGCGGCGACAAGGCCAGGTTTCAGCTGCTCATGGAGGTAATGTTTCTTGTCACTATCACACGAACAAAAAAGTGCATACTAATACACACGCGCAAGCACTAATATGTTTTCGCTCTTTGCCGTCATTACAGATGTCTGTAAGGGAGCATCTTCGATAAAGCCTTGATCACTGAAGTTCCGTTTCACAAATATTTTTATAGTAGTGTTGACCGACCTACACGTCTTCTACTCGTCTGCAGTTTATCATAACTGATGTCTTGTCGGACTTAAATCCTCTATTCTCCAAGTGTGCCATAGCTTTCCGAGGCAACTGAGACTGAGCTTTGAGAAAATGGTCCATGTTTACTTGTTCCCGTACATCAAATGTGTAATCTTGTCTTAATAACAAGATATAGAACCAAACGAAAAGTAGAGCAGCAAACTTGGCAAAGTAACAAAACACAAACGGAAAGTGAACGTTGCGGCTACAAAGTCTTCATCAGCACATTTTATACAATAACAAAACCAGACGAACAGACTCGAATACCGGCATTACTTAACTGACATATTTCTGACAACATCCACTTGATGAGTTTGGTAGTGATGGTTAGTGTAAATTTCACTTAATGACAGTTGTTCTTCGAAAGCAGCACGTTTGAACACGTTTTACACGATTCTTTTAGTACGAGTAAATATACCAAGCTTCTCTATAGTAAGTAAAATGCTCAGAACACATGTTTTTGTTTTAACCATGAGCGTTCAGTTACTTCCATACTCATTTGGTTAAGCTGCGCGTCATTAGTTCTTGTCTTACTTATCCTGATGTTGATTTTTGTGTCCAGTGATAGTTTGCTATTGACCCTGCGTCCCAGTTATGTAAACCGGTCAATGGAACCTGCTCTTCACCGTCAATAACTATTGCAGATCTATGATCATTCGGGTAGGATTTCTGAGTGGAGCAAAAGGATGCAGTGACCATCGGGGTATGAGTTTAACAGAAAGGAAGAAAATATCATATTCTTGTGAGTATGTGAAAAGGCCAAACGGAACAGTAATCGCCAACGTGGGCTCCATTTATTGTTGTTGCAGAGGGATGGAAAGACGCAATAAAAACGGAATATATTGCGGTGGGAGTCCCCGTGGCAGAGCGGCTGTACGCTTGCCGCGGATCGGAAGGTTGTGGGTTCCCTCCCTGGAGGAGACGGACTTTTACACACACAAAAATGACCTTGGCTCCCAGGTCTACCCAGCCTTGAGTGGGTACCAGGTGCAGTCCCGGAAAGTAGAGGCGTCCCACGTGAAGCTGACCGCATCACCCATCTTGTTCCGATGGTCTATAAAAATATAGGTCTAGCGCTATATGCCCTATACGCCTAAAGGCGTGAAAAAGATCCTTTATTTTTTTTTAACTTTACTTATATTGCGGCACAGATAAGCATGCTGTGAAAGGTGACTAATGAGGCATTCACTGAAATAGGATTTGCTAAGCTGAAAGGCACATATATCACAGCCTATCTGTAAACCACAATAAAACGGGCCAACCGACTTTTAAAGGCGCCTGGTGGGGGAAAAACGTAGAACAGAAGCAACCAAAATAAAAATTAAAAAACCACAAATTCTGTCTGAAGGACATCACAATCTCAGTGTGTTAGCTATTAGTATTCGTTGATTTCTGAACACTGCAGAATTAGGAGCAAAAAAATATGTTTGAATAAATGTTGAATGTTAAATGGAGAATCGACATCACAGAACTCGGGACAACCCCCATTATCGCCCCGTCCCATCTTCAGCAACAAGCAAAGAGCTAAAATTCCAATGGTACCAGTAACTATTTGAGTGTATATCCGTCTCGCCTTTCCACTGAGTGTCGAGCGTCGGCAAGATCCCCGTGTAACTTCTCGCCTTGCCATTCTCCTCAGACCGTAATGATCTATCTGTGCCTCGGCATTGTTTATATTTGACTTTAGGAGCTAAAGCGAACATTCGATCATGAAGCTGAGGCAACTGGCAGGCAGCGACTCCTTCTGACAGTTGCAGTCCCTGCTGGGAAAGAGAATATCGATAATGGCTATGAGGTTCAAAAACTGGCAAAGTGAGTACATGGGTGTTACTGTATTTACCACCTCCCCCCACATTCTACCCCACAACTTAACTCTTTCTTTCTCTTTATCGATGCGGTTTTTTTTTCGAGGGGGAGTGGCGTGGGGGTGAGGGGGGTGGGGTGGGGGTTAACTTGACATTTATTATGGTAATTTTATATAAACTAACGTTCTTTATCGATAACATACAACTGTGGTGTAAAAGATTATGTCTGTAAGGACCGAATGTGAATGAGCCAACATGTCCAGTTTGTCATTCTTTGAAGATGAAGATCGTTCGCCTATGTTTTCAATAGTGTGTATGTATATGTTCGTGTGTATACGTGTAAGTATATACGCAAGTAGGTATATTTGAAACTGTACATTTGCCATCCTAAAAACAAAACAAAGATGCCGATGTGATTGTCACTGGAATTATGAAGTTCGGGCTTTCGGCAGACATCTTAATGTAGATTGCTGAGGAGTCAAAGTTGGCCTACCAATAAAACCCGAGCCGGAAAATACAAAAAAAAAAAAAAAAATCGGATCGTCGGGAAAAAACCAAAATGCCAATGTGATAGTCGCTGGAGCTAGGTAATTCGTGGTTTGTGCGATATGTTATATAATAACAATCGCCATTTCGAATGCAACGTTTTTTTTTCAGAATTTTAAAGCAATTGGCAAAGAACATTCTGAGATTAGCTATCACTAACAAATACATGTACATTTTTGTTTGTATAGGAGAGAGAGATATATACACAAACACTCACACACATCCCACATACACAATCATATATATATATATATATATATATATATATATATATATATATATATATATATATAATATATATATATATATATACTATATATATATATGTGTGTGTATATATATATATATATATATATATATATATATATATATATATATATATACTCTCTCCCACACACAAACACACACACTAATCTCCACATGTATGTTTTGCTCGTCCAGCGTCGTAGATTTCATTTCTATAATGAGCTATGACCTTCATGGAGCATGGGAGAACTACCTGGGCTTCAACTCACCATTATATCCCTATCCCACGGAGAATACGGACCAGAGACGTCTCAATGTGGTATGTAACTTTATCTTTCCTTTCTTTTTCTTTCTTTCTTTCTTTCATTCTTTCTTTCTTTCTTTCTTTCTTTCTTTCTTTCTTTCTTTCTTTCTTTCTTTCTTTCTTTCTTTCTTTCTTTCTTTCTTTCTTTCTTTCTTTCTTTCTTTCTTTCTTTCTTTCTTTCTTTCTTTCTTTCTTTCTTTCTTTCTTTCTTTCTTTCTTTCTTTCTTTCTTTCTTTCTTTCTTTCTTTCTTTCTTTCTTTCTTTCTTTCTTTCTCGCTATCCGAGTCCCTGTCTGTCTTTTTGTTCATTCCATTTCTCTCTGCCTCACTCCTTTTCACTCCTCTCTCCTTTCTCTCTCTCTTCCATACGTCTTCTGCCTCTTTTGGCACCATTGGAATTGGAACTATTCGTTTGGCTGCTGAAGATGAGGACAGAGAACTTATGATAATTATAGAGTGTTGTAATGTCAGTTCCTACTTCAAAATATAACACTCGAGGACTAACCGGAGGTGTGGTAAGAGAAGGATGCCCCTATAGATTTTCATGTTGCCAATTCGTGCCTAGTAACCGTGTACAGTAACAGTATTCGTTTAACATCTTTGCCCTTTTAAAAACAATTGTTCCAATCTGTTTATCAAATAAATATTTACAGATAATAGAAAAATAATAGTTATAGTAAAGTTCACTTGTCCACGACTTTAGGCGTTTTTGGCATGAAGGTCTGGACCTATATTTTATTTACCAAACCACACTTAGTGAGCGATGTGGTCAGCATCACGATGGCCGCCTTTACTTCCTGGACTGTTCCTGGTACCCACTCAAGGCTGGTTCGACCTGAGACCAAGGTCATTTAAAAAAAAATTCCGGCCTACTTCAGGACACGAAACGATGACCTTCCAACCCGCAGCAGACCGTCTAGCAACCAGACCACGGCGGCTTCCATAATAATAATAATACTTCAAAAAATAACAATAATGAATATCATGTTGACTTCTTATAGTCTATGCCGTATGCTGTTGATAATTACGTTTCTTCTCCACAGCATTCTCTCTTGTGTAGTTTCTGTAATTTCTGATACAGGTTATTCTTCCTGACTTAATGCCAGACTGTTCATAAGTTTTAGCTGTTGGTGAGAAATACTGCTTTTGCTTGTGATGTCTTGCATTAACGTTTTTAAACCTGCCAGTCCCCAGAAATGACTTGGTGAGGGGTGGACCCTTATCTTGTGTCCTAGCCTGGATGTTTTATTCACGTGTGTTCACAGTCTGCTAAGTCTCTTTGAAAATAATGTGGCTCCGACACAAAAATACACTGAGCACAGCTCATCCCTCCCTGAAACAGTTACTAGGTTTAAAAGGCGGGGGTGGGGGTGGTTGGGGGGAAAAAAAGGGGGGGGGGGTAACGGGGTATATAAGATTTCATTTAAAATAAATGAAATATTCTGTACATGGATAAAGGGTGCTGCTTCGACTTCTTAGTAATATATAGGGGAAGGTCTCCTCGCAGACACCACCCCCTACCCCCTCCCCTCCAACTATGTCCGTTTGTGAAGCACCCATGTAATCTGTAATTTGCGACTAGACCTAAAATTTACATTCCAAAATAATCATATTCTTCGAACCACCCCCTTCCCTACATCCCCAGGTTACCTCTGCGAGACTTCGGTGATAGGCCATAGTATCGCTTGTGTGCTATTGTCAATGGTTTGTTTTATCAGGTCTTTGTTTCTTTATTCTTTCTAGATGTTGTTGTTACATCATTTGCATGTTTTACCTATTGCTCTGCGCGTATTCTCTTTTGGTTCCTTACCATTTCATCTATTGCTTACTATTTATTTCTTTGCGTTAGTAGTATCTGCTACTGTATTAGCTTAAATTCATGTAAGCAATGAGTCTTTAAACCTTAGATCGCTGAACATAGGGGGCAGCGTTAGTGCAGTCGATAAGAGGCTCGCTATCGAATCCAGTGCGACTCTCTGCAGCCACGGTCGGTGTTCGAAACCGGGCTGTTCCCGGGGTTCACCCAGCCTCTAGGAAATGGGTACCAGAGTAGACACTCTGGGGTAAATGGAGGAACGTCGCTGTAGCTACAGAGTTACGTGCGAACGGCGACACAGGCGGACAATTCTTCTTAGCTGTCCGTACTGGTGGCAGAGCACTTATGGTTTATAACCGTGTTCAATGACGCTTGTTCACACCTCCCGACTTTGCCTTTTTACATAAATGTAGCGTTGTCCACAATGTATAATTGTACATGACTTACATCACATGTTTGTATCTTGCCGGTGTGACAGGACTGGGCTGCTCGATATTACGTGTCTCTTGGAGCCCCAAAGAAGAAACTCAATATTGGAATAGCTACTTACGGACGCTCCTTTCAATTAGTGGAGACCTTCGATCACTCAATTCTGTCTCCAGCTGCAGGTGCAGGAAGGAGGTACCCCTACAGTCGTGAAGCAGGGATCATGGCGTATTACGAGGTAAATACGTTCACTAGAATTATCTGTTTTTTCTCCTCGAAGTAGATTGAACTCAATAATGCACTTTTAGGCAAATGTCGGAAACAGCGTCGTCAAAATATTCCTTAGCTCGGTAGCCAGTGAAAATTACATTGAATCCCAGGTCGACCCAGGCTTTGGTGGGTACAGATGCAGTCCCGGGAAGTGAAGGCTGACCACATCACCCATCTTGTCCCGATTGGTCTTTAAAAATGTATGTCTAGCCCTATATGCCCTATACGCCAAAAACGTAGAAAAGGGACATTTCCTTTTTTTTAACAGTACCCAATAATAATTTTAAAAAAAAAAGAACCAAGTGCGTCCGCCAAGGAAGAGGACGCAAAGTAAACGTGAAGCTGGAGTGGACGTAAATAAACAGAGGAAAACCTTTGAGGCCGTAGAAACATTAAATATTACCCCCCAAAAATACAATGTATTCATTGGCACTCAGAGAAAAAAAGGGAGTCGCCATGGCAGAGCGGCTAGACGCGCGCCGCGGATCGGAATGTCGTTGGTTCGCTCCCTGGCGGAGCCAGACTTCTCTTGGCTCCCAGGTCGACCCAGCCTTGAGTGGGTACCGGGTGCAGTCCTGGGAAGTAGAGGCGGCCGGCGTGATGCTTACCACATCATCCATCTTGTGCCGTTGGTCTATAAAATATAAGTCTAGCCATATATGCCCAATATGCCTAAGGGCGTGAAAAAGGGTCCTATACTTTTTTCATAGAAAGAAGTAGAAAGATAGAAGGACACACTACACACAAGAAAAATCGAAAGCTATAGTTACTGTGCCGCTAATCGGACTTGTCAGCTCGATATGGCATTTGAGTCTTGCTATAAAAACACGAGTACTAAAAACTTAACCAGCAGGCACGCCTTAAAAAAAGGTGTCTTCACTGACCATGTCCGTCGTAGAGCCTGAAATCCACCATTATGGAATACCAACATTATTCATCCCAAACCATTGAAATATCACCATAGACTGGTGAAGTTAAGTGGGATGGGGTGGTTGTGGTGGTGAGGGGCGGAAACGGGGGAAGAGGGTGTCAGCCCTTACAAATACATTACAGAATGTAGTAAATTTGTAGTTTTCCGCCGCCTATGCGACGAGCAACAAATAATGGGGGGGGGGGGCGCACAGGTAGTACACGGTACTGCAATTTTAATTCACTTCAAACAAAAGAAATCCGGGTATTTCCGATGTAGTCCAAATATTTCACTTGAAATCAATGTGTTTTCCTTTGCTGTTCATTTTAGTTGTCTTTATCTAATGTGTGGTCTGATAAACCTGAACCTTACTCTAAACCCTAACACCAACCCTAACCCCCAAAACCTGAACCTAAACCGTGATAAAATTTAGATACCAGGTTTGTTTAGGGTGAATTTAAATGTAAGTAGCAAGCTATGTTAGTTTTAAGCAATCGTCAGTTCTGCCAAAGATGTGTGCCCCTTTTTCATGCAAGATAAATCACCATATTTTAAAAACTTGGCGTTTAAATTCTTTATTGAGTAAACTCGTATTCCATCTGGTACAACTTCTCCTTCCGAACAGCGGTTGATCATTTATAGAAAAAAAAAACTGGGAGAGGTAGCCGAAAGGGCCTCTAGCTGGCTTTGGACGCAACGCAACAACGTAGGGGACGGGCCTCGATGAGCTGGTCCGGGTCTCTAGTGGAAAAGGGTTTCCCACCCTTTGAAAGTCCATCATGTCCGAATTGTCTGCCAGTGTTCCTCTGCCACCTGCTAACAAAAGTCCAACATGTGTCCGGTAAACCAATCGTAAGCTTGTCGCTCGGTCGTCCAGGCACGCTGACTGTTCTAATTAGGCTGCCGCGACGACTTCTTATCTCACAGTACCTTCTGCGAAACCACCAAGTCGTCTTGTCTCTGGCCGAAAGAAAAACACCATCTGGTAATTTCGTGCAGCAGGGAAACAGCCCTGAGCTTCATGTACTCAGGTGGGCCCACCCCCGAAAGCGTCTAGGAATAGTTGGCCGAAACGCTCGTTGACGAGGATAATTTCTACTGACGACTGGTAGATCCCTGCTGTACTTGCTCCCTGTGAGTTTATTCCTATACAGAGCACGAGAGGCCGCATCACCTGCAAGGACCAATGAGTCTACTAAACACTTTAATTATCAAAATTAAGGAAGTATCTGTAATTTAAACATACCCCATATAGAGAAAGAGGTCTTAGCTAGCTTAAAATGAAGACACAAGAATCAGTGTATACTAAAGAGGAATAAAGAGAGTAAAGCAAAAGAAACCATTACAGTTATGTAAACTAGTGACATTTTCCACTCATTCTGGTACATCGGCTTTTTTTCACAGGCATTGTGTTAGAATTAATTTAACTCTATGCCTATAGTGCTTCTCTAGCTTCTACTTTCTGGAACTGAAAGAGAATCAGAATGTGAAAACACGTAGCTTGGTTTTAAAACTGGAGTGAATTTGAATATTTGTACATATAAAGTTAGTTGCGTATCATTTACATGACGTTGTAGTACCAACCCCATTATTCTTTGGCTCCTATGGTTTTACTAGACGTTTTGCGTTCATTGGTTTGCCATTGCTTTCTTAACGGTCAGTTCTCGGTACCACTGTCGAAATTAACACAAGACAAATCGTCCACAGCTGGGATCGAGCCTGGCACTCCGGCATTTCGAAGCTCGTTCACAACCCCTAAGCCACAGACGCCGATATTTGTACACATGGATATCCATAGACATACTGCCGTAATTCTATTGATACGTAGTGCTACTTCATGTGCTATCTTTCTCATCTGTTGTCTTTTGTCCTTTTCCCTATGGTATATCCGATGTGAGTATCGGTTCAGAGAGGCCTCCCCTACCCTGGTGTGTCACCTGTAAGTCCCCATGCTCTGACTGAAACCTTTATGTATTTTTTTATTTTAATAGATTGGGCCGATGACCCAGGAATACGATACGGACATCAGGTAGCAAGGATAGCTCCTTATATGTGTATCTCTGTTAGATTAAAATATTCAAACAGAGGAACTACTTATCTATAGTGGTTGTTTTGAACCATGCATAAATAATACTGAGAAAAACACACATATGCAAGAGACAAACATAACCAATTTTACTTATATGTGCGAACACTGTATGTTTGTTATAAAAGTTAAAGTGTCATAGAATAGAAAACTAGAGCAGAAATGTGTGTCCTAAAAGATGGCGAGGAAAATTTAAAATGGAAATGGAGGGTTCAGGCAGGTTCAGTGCGAAGACAGTGGCTTGAATCATTACAGAAGTCCACT
>CAJHNH020008323.1:285000-307500 GCA_905116865.2 Candidula unifasciata | reverse complement strand
CTTCTTCTTCTTCTTCTTCTTCTTCTTTTCCTTTTTCTTCTTCTTTTCCTCATCTTCTCCGGTTTCTTCTCCTCACCTTCCTCCTCCTCCTCCACTACCTTTTTTATTGCTTAGGGTGTCGAGTTAAAAAAAGTTCTGCTTTGGGCTCTTCAGACCACCTGGATCATAAACACAGCATATTGTCAGTTTCACTGATGGTATCCATGCCACTGGGTTATTTGTCTACCTAAGTTCCTACGACATTTTCATTTGTTAATGTGCGTGGTTTGCCGTCGCAAGGCAATTTCTATTAGTGTTCTAACCACCTATTTGCTTTCTTTTTGTGTTATTTAGAACTCGTTTTATTTCTCTTATGACCTCATTCTTGACTGTATCGATTATGATCACTTCGGCAACTTTCCTTAGTTATCTCATTTCTGTGGTACCAATTTGCAATTCGTTTTTGTTGTGAGTTACCTCATCTGAAACTGGCAGCATATAGTGGGAATTTATATACTGTGTATGAGATATTTTTCTGTGCTAATGGGGATTGTTTGATGCTGAACGATGTGGGCTAGCTGTCACAGGGCTTGGTTTGCTTTACTGCATCGGATATATATTGCCTTACCCACTTTAACAGAAGTTGTGCGTGGTCTCGAGGCATGTTGTCCGCCTTGAGTGTTAGAGTTTTCGGGTTTAATCTCCGGTAGAGGTTTGATTTTTTTCAGGTAGATTTGGACTTCTAGTATTTCCCCTCATCGGGTGAGTAGTATTGTCTGGATTTGTTCACCAAGACACGCCGGTGTATTGGGAAATGAACAGGCGGACAGACAGACTGGCTAGCTCTGCACAACTTGGTAGAATACGGATGCGTGATAAGGCAGACGTGGTTAGTGTCTTATGGGAGAGCGTGTACAGTTTGGAGGAGCAGATGGATCACCACAGTCTGGTGAGATCGATGCAGCGGGGCGTGACGAGCGGTTCTGGCAAATGCTCGAGGCTTAGAGGAAAGGCAAGACGGACGTTTAATCAGAATGCTACTGGCACCATTAGTATTTGAGCTCTTCACTGGCTGCTGGGGATGGGGATGGAGCGCTTATGGGAATGCACCGAGTGCTGTGATGTCGGTTCTTGAATTAACTCAACTCTACTCAACTCAAACTTTAAACTTTATCCACTTTACCATCCTCAGTGATCGTTTTCCTGATATAAACTCAGAGGCTTGTTTAATGCATGTGCACTGTACTGTTAAATTACGATTCTGCTTCTTCTTTTTTTTTTTTTTCTATTAACACTACTTCTAGCAATTCACTTTGTTGCTTATCATTTTACTTGTTTTCTTTTCGTCATTTACAGAGGTAAGATGCTGTTAGTTTCATATCTGTATCCGATATCATGACCATGTCGTCAGTTAGTAGTAGTAGATTCCTACCCCAGTAGGACATCACACAAGCAATAAACACCCGATGACACAAAGTGCCACCATGTGGATGAGGATCACCCGTGGAGAGGTCCCAGAAACCATTAGACCATATTTATGGTCGGGCTATATTGCGGCCCCTGGCAAGAGCTAGAGTAGGGTTTCAAACAACAGAAGTTGCAATTCACAAGGAGATGATTGGATTTTATTATATAAGGAGGTTTAGTGAATGTAATAATGGTCATCAATAAACAGTTACTTTTATGAATTACCAAATAAATTAGCAGTTTAGTGTTATCTATACTGCACATGTGAATGTGTTTATCGTATAAACCAATGTCTCTTTCAGGCCTGTTATGCAAAAAGCAATGGATATGGGGGAATACTGTTCTGGACTTTAGATTTCGATGATTTCAATGGCCACTTCTGCAAACAGGGAAAATACCCCTTGCTGAATGCGGCTAAACAAGAAGTATCATCTCTGTCATGCAAGTAGGTGGCTTCGACTGGTAGTTCTTGTCCTGGGTTGTTGTTTTTATTTTAACGAAACTATTGAAATGTTTAATCAGACTGAGCGGCCCTCAGTAGATGTTTAACCAGCGCCATGCCCTCCGCTATCCCCTCAAATGGTGCTTATCTAGATTTGCATGCAAGCGACTAGACGCTGTGCTATCCGATAGCGATGCCATATGCAGGCATTTTGTTGCGTGGATTGGAAATCTCAGTATATTAGTGATGCCATATGCAGGCATTTCTTTGCATGAATGGGAAATCTCAGTAAATAAGTGATGCCATTTGCAGGCATTTTGTTGTGAGAATGGGAAATCTCAGTATGTTAGTGATGCCACATGCAGGCATTTTGATGAGGGAATTGGAAATCTCAATAAATAGTTGCAAAAAGTTATTGTCAGAATCGAAGAACAGATACGCAACGACCGATATCATATGTGAGAATGACGGAAGATGATTCTGAGGTTGAATTTGATAACATTAATCCCTTTAAACTTATCTCATCGATTCAGATATCTAAGGAGCAGTCTACAGCTTTGAACAATAGTTTATGTTCACGTTTGGTTCCGTGCTGCATACGCAGCGGAGCAACTTTCACTAGCTAAGCAAAATGTCGGGTTACTTGTCGTCTGCTGGCAGGACACGTCTCAGCTTTGTCATGTCTTAGATTGGGATGACATGCTATGCTTCAAGAATGCCGTTTTTGATTTCACCATAATACAGTCTTATTAACTAATTATCAGGCTGGTCGCGCGCACACACATACACAGACACGCACGCACGCACGCACACGCGCACATGCACACGCACGCACGCAGGTACGCAGGCACGCACGCACACACACGCGAGCGCGGCATCTTTATTACACTAGAGATCACACCAGTTGGGACTTTAATGTTGATATTCTTTTATTTTTCACTTCTTTGTATATATGATTCCCTTGCACATATGTATGTACCTTTTTCAAACTGAACAAGACAATTACGATGTTTAAACCAACTAGGACTTTTTTTTTTTTTTTTTATAAAATCAAACTGGACAATTTTCAAACCACATAAAATATTTTTTCCAAACCGAACTTGACGATTTTCAAGTCAACTTAGGCAAATTTCAAAGCAAAGTGGATGTTTTTCAAAACACCTAGGATGTTTTTTAAACTAAACTGGACATTTTTTCAAATTAAACTGGACAATTTTCCAATAATATAGGACATATTTTAAATCCAACTAGACAATTTTCAAACCACATAAAATTTTCTTTTTAAACCAAACTGGACGATTTTCGAACCAAGTAGGGCAATGTTTTTCGAAGCAAAAGAGACACAGTTTTCCAGTAATTACCACTTTCTAACCAATAAAGTGGTGAATTTTGACAAAGACAATAAGCACATTACAAGAAACCAAGTGATAACAAAGCTCAGCACACGTTTATTTAGTCTAAATAAAGTACACTGTTGATTTTACTTCGATCGCAGCCAGTTATTTCAACTCGTGCTGTCTAAATTACACTCGCCGCGGATCAGAAGGTCGTGGGTTTGCTCCTTGGAGGAGCCGGACTTTTTTTCAAAAATGACCTTGGCTCCCAGGTCGACCCAGCCTTGAGTGGGTACTGGGTGCAGTCCCAGGAGGTAAAGGCGACCAATGTGATGCTGTCCATATCACCGATCTTGTGCCGATTGGTCTATAAAATATAGGTCTACCCTATATGCCCTATACGAGAGGAAAAGTGTCCTTTGCTCAGGATCTAAATTACAAGCCTAGATCTTTCTGTTGCATTGTATTTTAACCTATTAACTCTTTGAGTCCCAGGGGGTTTAGCATCACAGGCCCAGGTGTTAGTAAAGAGAGTAATAAAATCAGCGTATCATGCGTTTTTTCTAGGTAGGAGCCTATTAACGTATGATGCATTCCTTTAGACTCAAAGAGTTAATTCTAAAATACTGCTTTATTGCAGACTGTATAATTTATGGGGAAAAAAGCTATTTTTTGCAGATACCGAGAGAGTTAATATTTTTTTTTGGTAAATTTAATCCCTCCAGCTATGCAAAAATGAGGTCCACGTCTCGTGGTTCCAGTTTAGGTAAGTACCAAAAAGTTATAATTGTTTAACAATGTATAGCCAATGTCACGTTAGAGTATCTACTGTGTGAGAACCTGTAAATAGGTAAAGAAAATGTCACACACAAATTTAAAATGTCTGAACTTTGTAAATATGGCGCTGATTTAAGTCACATAGGTGCAGAAATTGTCATATTTTGTTCTTGTGTTTTTTAATGCTTTAAAATGTAACACAGCTACCACATGTTTCATAATCAGAAACATTCTTATAATCGTTATCATATAATCATCATCATCATCAATTACTTTGCCGACTGGCGTGCACGTGGTTCTAGCCGAGTTTATTTATATCTTATATTCTAAACGTGAAAACTTAGTTTCACCATATGTTGATCACCCGTCGTGCAGTCCTGGTGGGGCTGAACGTCAGTTAGTTAGTCAGTCACTTAGACCTTCACATTTTAACGTCCTTTTTTCTTCTTCATGTCATCTTTTACCGCTTCGGTTGTCGAGGGAGATATAAGGTCCTCCTTCGTGCTTTTCTGACTGCTACTTCCAAAGACACATCGTGGCACTGTAGAGTTTCTCTACATATTGCATATTGTTTTTTGGTCTACCTCGTGCTCTACGTCCCTCTCCTATTTTGGTATATGCCTTGAATGGTATAGTATCAGAAGGCATTATCTTCAAGTGGGCAAACCATTTGATTTGCTGTCTTTCTATGTAATTTAGAACTGGTTCTGTGCCGACTTTATCTCGCATGACCTCAATCCTGATTTTATTTCTTCTGGTCACTCCTACAGCCTTTCTCAGACACCTAACTTCCATGGTTACTAAGTTTCTTTTATGTTTTGTTGTGGATGACCACGCCTGGCACTGGTAGCATAGGAGTGGGAATGAATATGCCTTTTCCTTTAAAGAACTATACGTTGCTGAAGTCTTCCTTGATGTCTAAAGACCAGTGTTTCCCAAAGTTGGCATTTTGTCGTGGGATAGGGTTGCTTCGTCGGTCACATTTGTGGGCGCTGGAAGAAACAGGCTTGGAACTGAAGCAAAACAATTTCCTTTGTTCATCTGTGACTATACATATTGTATATAGCCAGGTATTGACACACAACTAAAACTATATATCGAATTTTAGGGACGATAATGGTATCCCATATCAGTTTAAATATTCATTAGGTTAGGTTACACAATGCGACTGTACTACACATGATTAATTACACTTGAGTCTCAATAAGGGACGCAATAAGGGTTTTTGCTATTTAAAAGCCCCACCGCGGTTATTGTTAGGGGCCCTAAATATAAAATAAAGGTTGAAGGAGGTTTCTGGGACTTATTCCAGGGTGATTCTTATCCGAATGGTGGCCCTTTGTGTCGCCGGGTGTTTATCTCTCGTTATGTGGTCCTGGTGGGGTTGAACGTCAGTCAGTCAGTCAGTCTGTACATCAGTCAAAATACCGGTACTACTTTCACAGATTAGGATGGATGATTCCGTAGTGTATTTGTTATCACGTGTAGTCGGAGACAATTAACTAAACTTGCGGCAGCGCCGCGAACAGAATTGAATCGAGAATGGGAGAGTAAAATTATCTTTCACTATTCCGAGGTTGCCGGCACATTAAAGCTAAGAACCTTTACTTATACATGAGTATGTTCGTGTTTGGCGCCGCCGTGGTGTATCGGCTAGAGGCTTGCCTACGGGTCGGAAGGTCATGGATTTATGTCCTGACGGAGTTGTTGCTTTTCTTTTTTCAAGACCTATGCTCCCAGGTCGACCCAGCCTTGATTGGGTACTAAGTATAGTCCTGGAAAGTAAAGGCGGCTGATATGATATTGAACATACACAGAGTGCTGGTTGGTTTTGAAAATATAGGTTTAACCCTCCTTCCCCAATAGGTCTGCATGTGTGAAAAACGGTCCCTTTATCTTTCTAAGTATATTTATTTACGTGAATGCGTGTGTGTGTGTGTGGGTGTGCCAGTTAGCATGCGTGAACGCTTGTTTAAAAGTTTGCATGTGAGAGTATACGTGTGTGTGTGAGTGCGAGTGAGTGGATGCGATTGTGTGTGAGCGTGCATATAATGTGTTTATTTTGGGTGTGAGTATGGCGAGTGTGTTTGTGCGCTCGCTTACATGACAATAAGACTGTGCACTCTGACTAGAGATATAGGCTGCAGTTGTGTTTTGTACTCCGCTGTGTATTCTGATATAGTAAACGGCGCCTTCTCCATGACAACCAGCACCATGATGATGGAGGTGATCGCAGTAACGCAGGCGTTTGCGTGGCTGGAAACACAAAACTACGACCGCGCATGTGTACTCAGTGATTCAATGAATATGTTCCATAGGTTTCAGGCAGGTTCAGTGGAAAGGCAGTGGCTAAGTCATTTCAGAAGTCCACTGTATGTGGAGTCACCTTTATTTTCGTTCCGAGACACGCAAGCGTCGATGGAAATGGAAGAGCTGATATGTTGGTTGAATCCGTTATCACTACCAACGGTCAACCTATAGATCATGCTGATATCGTGCATGAATGCACTCCGAGAAATGGAAAGGGTGGAGGACTTTATGGACAGTAAATCCACATTACTTGCCAGAATGATAGACTTGGGAGTTGAGATCGGCATAGCAAAAGACGAGAAGCACCCCAGGCATTTCAGAGGACTTGTTAACTGGTACTGTTTGTCCACGGACGCTGTGATTCATACTGAAGGGCATATCTGAGCAACTATAAACATGTCCGGTGTTTAATAATGATAACTTAACTAAGTAGCTAATTAACTTATATTAATGTTGTTGATGAAGTTATTGATCCATTGAATGTTTTTATGTATTTTCAGTCTACAGCAAGGGTAACCTGTCGCTTTTGGTTTTGTTATTGATTCTGCTCAGCGTCAATTAATTTCAAGCGCGGATATTAGTAGCCTCAGATATTTCTCAATATCTACACATCATATTTGAGTTGTAAGTTACAAGTCACAGTTTTATAATATTTTAATGATTTTTTCATTGTTGTTAGCGGCGTCAATGGCTTAGGTGTTGCGAGTCCAGCTCGTAATTTCAACATACCGAGATCGAAACCCATTGCTGGCTGCGTGGATTTTTAATAGGGTATGGGGCGTCGCAGGTCGTCCCAGCCTAAAATGGGTTCCAGGATGTATGTCCTGGGGAAATATAGACGACCGGCGTAATGCTGACTACATTATCCACCTAGTGCCGATTGGTCTGTAAAAATATGGGTGCTCTTCCCATATGCCCTACGCGCCTAAAGGCGTGAAAGGGGATCTTTACTTTACTTACTTTACTGTTGTTGGGAGACGCCCTAGTTTAGTGACTGGGGATCTGAAGGTCGTGGCATCAATCAGTTCCTAAAGGAGCCTGACCTTTTTTTTAAAATTACTTTTGCGACAAGGTCGACACAGACTTAAATGGGAACTGTGTAAATTCTGGAAAGTAAAGGCGGCGTACGTGATGTTGATTACATCGCCTACCGAGTTTTGATGGGTGAAAAACTCATAGGTATGAAACTATATTAGTAGTTCGTCTGAAGGCCTAGCAAGGGTCCTTATATTGTACGTAACTTTTGTTGTTATTCTTATTATTCAATTATTATTAGGAGCAGCTGGCGGAAAGGTTATAATGCAGTTGTATGTGCGGGAGACCTGGGTTCGATTCCTCGGTAAAGTGGTTTATATTTTAAATAACTATTCCCTACCTCGGTGCTGAACTTTGTAAACAAAAAGACATAACTCTGACATTGCAACTGCCCTGGTAAAACAGGCAGTGCGTGTGACTGTTGAATTTGTACTTCAGTAATACTTTTTTGCTTCATTTATATAGTTGTTACTGTCGTATGTACCTGAGGAGATACAGCGAACTATGCCAGGAAAGAACATTTGAACAGGCTAAGATGAATAATAAATACTACTACAACTAAAATAATGCACGTCAGCAGATTTCTTTGTCCACTATATATATCTGGTTGAAGTGTTCTTGTCTAAATCAGATTGAAAAATATATATATCGCGGAAATATATTGTCGAAGGACGGGGAAATAGATCGGGAAATAAAAACAAGATGCCAACAAGCCAGTGCACTTAAATGCCAACTGACACCGTTATTAGGACATGAAAACATAAATATGAGGGCCAAGGAACAGATTCTAAACTTCAACCAACACATTGCTACTAGTACCAGTTTTTAAAAAGCTAACCTACGTAAAATTAACACCTGTGAAATAAGATGCCCTACAAATCCGCCAACTTTACCAACAGAGACAAAGTTAAAAATGATATTATCCGTCAGACTGAAGGACTAATATCATGCAGCAAATTCAGTGAAAAATAGAAGACCTAATTGTGTGGTCATCTAATAAGAATGCGGCTAGAACAACTATCAGCGCAGGCTCTACACATAAAATCGTCTGAGGTGAAATCAAGCGGCCGCCCTAGGAGATATGGACTGATAACATTAAAGAGGCTCTCTATCGACACAGAATGGCAATAGATATTTCTGCCCATCAAACAACACACTGGACATTTTCCCTCCCCACAACGCCTGACGGCTGAAGTAGAATTTCTTCTTCTTCTTCTTAGCGTTCACCAGCTGTAAACTCTGGGGTAAAGTTATGGTTGTTCGTCCACTTCTAGGCTTCAGTCCTGCTCCAGAACCTGAGTGTTGCGTGTGCATCAGTTTTACAGATCTGATTCAATTGAATGCAGTCTGCTGGTTGCTTGCCTCTCAGGCAGATGCACTCCGACTTCAAAGGAAGCTTCCCAGTTAGTCGACTTTTACGACATGCTTTTGGGTAGGCAGTGGGTCTATTCTTGTTTTCCCCCACAATATGGCCCCGGAACCCACACGGGGATGAAGTAGATATTGATGATAATGATGATGATGATTGTGTTTATCTTCTTTGTTTAAAATTGCAACCCGGAAACATGCTTTGGTGTTTTATATGTCCGGGTAAAGAATACACATCTAAAAATGCACAGTCTTGGCGTCTGCACTAGCCATGAGGTCTTACCTCCATAGATTCAAATTCTTCTTATCCTTCACCAATCTAGAAGATGGTACTATAGGTAATAAAGACGGCATAGACTAATATTGTGGGGGAAATGTAGATCTGATAGCGATTAGTAATGATGGTGCTGGTAGTGTTGGTAGTAGCTGTTCTAGTAGTAGTGGCAGCGGCAGCAGCATCAGCAGCCGCAGCAGCAGCAGCAGCAGTAGTAGTAGTAGTAGTAGTAGTAGTAGTAGTAGTAGTAGTAGTAGTAGTAGTAGTAGTAGTAGTAGTAGTAGTAGTAGTAGTAGTAGTAGTAGTAGTAGTAGTAGTAGTAGTAGTAGTAGTAGTAGTAGTAGTAGTATAAATAGCTGTAGTAGTATTAACAAAACAGGTGGAAATAGTATTTGCAGAAGAGAAAGAAGTGGTAGCAGCAACAGCTGTAACAGCATTAGCTTTATAAGTAATAGCATCAACAGAAGAAACAATTTTTGAGTGAGTAGTAGCTGTAGTAGTAGCATTAGTAGAGATAATAATTGTATTAGTACTAATAGCAGCACGGTTACGTCTCTTATGTCTTGCAGTAGTAGTAGTTGTAGTAGTAGTAGAATTTGTTGTTGTTGTAGCAGTAGTAATAGTTGTAGTCCTGTTCGTAATAGTAGTAGTAGTTGTGGTAGTAGAAGGAATTTTCATATTGGTACTTGCACTTGTAGTAGTATGCAAAATAGTATCGTCATCTTAGTGTTATGAGTAATTGTAGTAGTACCCGCAGCAGCAGCAGCAAAAACAGCAGCAAAAACAATAATTGAGATAACGGTATTTACGTATGCATGTGTATGTATGCATGGGTATGTACGTGTCCTTGCACATATCGATATTTTAGATGTGGGCGTCACATGCTATGTTCAAATACTCAAATATAAAAAGTACCGTAAAATAGTAACTGTTTTTTCTCCTGCAGGGAAAGCTTTGTGAAGTCTACGCAGCCATTTGAAAGACGCTGGATAATACTACGTCCTTCACCTACTGCTGCTAACTGTTGATTTAAATATGTTTTCTGTGACTTCATTCAAAAAGTCCAGTTCCAACTAGTTGTTTTAGTAATCTGTATACAGCAGTATTGGATATTCTAAAACCTTATCCCAGAAACATGATATTTATTTCTAATACGAAGTGTAGAAGAACAAATGAATTCATAACTGGTTAGATCAGCATTTAGTATTCGTTGGGAATTTTTATATGTTAGTCAAGCTAATACCAAAAAAAAAAAAAAAAAATCTATAGAGCTTTCACTAAAACTATTAAGGTGAGGCAGTGAGGGGGTGCCAAAGGGGGTTAAAAAAAATAACACACGTACACACACACACACACACACACACACACACACACACACACATTCAAGCACACCACACACTTAATCACTCACTCACACGCACAACACAAGTTTGTCCCTATTTTGTTATTTTCGTCCCCTATTTCCACCCTCCCCCTCTTTCGTTGAATTGTCCTTAGTCGCAGTTCATTTGAATAATTTAATGTGTAGCATGGTACGTGACAGAATAATATTCACATAACCGTTTGAACATAATTTGTTTGGTATTCAAACAATCACCACTGTCAACACCAATACTTCACATTAAAAAATTCAGCACGGTTATGCTTCATATCGACAGGTGCAATGTTTATAATTGCTGAAAATACTCAGTTTCATGTCATATTAACAAACATCTTTACAAAACTATCGGATACCTGAGAGGCCAAGATGTACCAGGAAAAGTAAATGTAGATGTAAGCATAAAGGTAAATGATATGGATTCACTATAAACTATCAACATCCCGCCAATTTCCTCTCAGTCATAGGAATATTTTGATTCACACATGATGACACTTTATATGCATTGTATAGTATTTAAAACTATAATAAATCACGTTTGATATCTATATGCAATTAAAAAGACGGCTTTGTTGATATTTTTTTTCTGCACACGTTCTAAGTTTAAAGTTTAGAGCAGGCATGTAAAACATACGGGCGGCGGTCCCACGTGTATACCTTGCAAGCAAAAATAAAATAATAATTAAATGACCCTTGTGACCCTCAGTGGACACTAATTGTTATATGCCTGGTCTAGGTAATTAACTTAATTGAACGGGTCTGTATTGTCCTTTAGGTTTGGCTTCTCTCCACAGAAAGGCTTCTTCTAGCTGAGACCGTCACATGAAGCACACGCATTGTAGGTCCGCCGATGATCCCAGGGATGTCAGTAAAATTGAAAGCATACTACATAAATACCCGACAAAGCAGTTTGAAAGTGATAACATGTATTTTTGTGTTTCAAAGCAATAGATAAGGGGGCATCGCCCTCCTCGCAATGGAGCGCGAATGGAAAACGGAGACTGGATGGCTAACCGTTAGCTGGAGAGTAACAATATAAATTATTGTCCAATTTTCACGCCTTGCCTCCCAGGTAGACCCAGCCTCGAGTGGGTGCCAAGTGCAGTCCTAGGGAGTAAAGGCGACCAAGGTGATGCTGACCACAACACCCACCAAGTGCCGATTTGTCGGCTATCCTCCGAATAACGGTCCCAAATTATTGAGGCCGTAAATATGCCCTAACATGGCCTCAGTCACATGTAAATTGCGGACTTCCGGCGACTTAAATTGCGCACATCCGGCGTCTACCGCCACCGCCGAGAGTATCTCCCACGCCGCTACGCGCAGCAGCTACCGCATCTCCTGAAGCTTCCTTCATTTTATTTTCACGTGAGTCCCAGCCATCTAGTTTAGCTCCGCTCCACGCCGCTATGCAGTTACTCTTGGCGGTGGCGGTAGTCGCCGGAAGTGCAACATTTTTGTGTGACTGAGGCCCTGTTTGGGTATATTTTTGGCCTCGATAATTAAGGACCGTTATTCGGAGGATAGCCGATTGGTCTATAAAAATGTAGGTCTAGCCCTACATTCCGAGAATGCTTAAAGACGTGGAAAAGAGACCTTTACTCTTTTATGAACATGATATAGTCACTAAGCGGTTGCATGTTTATACTGTAGTTTACATGTCCCTGTCTAGTCAGACGTAATAATAACCAAATGAGGATGGCGTACAACATTCAAGACTGAAGGCAAACGCCAAACGGATATACAGTCAGGCTGTAACTGGTTCGATCGGAAGAGGAACCCTTCACTTGGTGCTAAAAATGGGAACGTAGCGTTCCGAGTAATGTAATGTCGATTCTTGACTTAGTATTCAAATATCTTAACATGTGGATGCTGATCATTGATGTCATAAACTGGTTGTAATGAGGCTGATGTGTATGTCGATGATATTCCTTCCCTGAACATATGGACACGAGCCACCAACAATGTGCCTGTCGTCTACTGTTGTATCTGACACTAGCATGTTATATGTTTAATGGTGAAAATATGGGGGTGGCTTCAGTTAAGCTAATACCAAGGAATTCTAGTGAAATGCGACTAAAAAGCTTAACGAAACGGGAAAGCAGAAAAACGTGCACAAAACAACACAAAACAACGTTTCGGTGGGCGGCCTTTCACTAATGAAGTAATGAACTACACATAGGGAAGAAAGAGGAGAGTATTCAAATCTCTATGGGGTGACGTGAGCAACTTAAAAAAAAAAATTTGATCATCGTCATCATCATCATCATAAACCACTTCTGCCGTTAAGCGTTTGGGGAGGAATAATTTGCGATCCAGTGCACGTTGGCTGCCACTGGCTATTGTCATTCCGTGAGTGTACTTAATGTTGTCGATCAATATTTCCGCGGCCCTCCTCTTGCTCTTGTAACTGATCTTCTGAGATGTAGTGCTTGTGATGGTATTTGATCTTGCTGCATTCTAACCAGATATCCAAACCACTTGATCTGCTGTTTCTCGATTAATCTAGTACAAGGTGTCGTTCCTACAATTTGCCTGATAGTTTCATTATTCACTCGATCTCGTATGGTTAGGTTGGCTGCTTTTCTCAGGCACCTCATCTCGCAGGTGGTGATTTTGCGTATATGGGCTTTAGATAGTGTCCATGTCTGAAACTGGTAGCTTAATGTAGGAATGAATATGCTATTAATAATTTGTCTCTTTGCACTCTTAGTTATGCTTGGGTTTTTTAATAGTGGTGACAAATGTGTAGTAAATTTAAAAAAAAAAAAAAATAAATAAATAAATAAACGACGTCAAAATTTTTTTTAAAGACGCAATACATAATAAGTACAATTGTTAAAATATAATATAATAGAAATAAAAGAATAATAGAAATATAAATATTTTTGACACATAAATGGTACTGATAAGAGATAGAATAAAATAATATGAAATAGAATAAAGTAAAATAAAATAATTAAAACTGAAAATATGATAATAGTACAGCTGTTTAGATAAAGGTATGCTTGAAATTAATACCACCTGGACTAAGAACACCTAGGCTGTGGATGAGGCGATTTTCCAAAGCGAGGCGCGTGGTATGATCGCCAGAGCAAGATTTTAATGCTGTGATAGATATATTCTCTTTACATCTGTGGCCAGAGCTGTTAAAATTGATAAGGATCGGTTTAGATGTCTTCTTGTCAATATCTGAGAGGTGTTCCCGGAAACGATTAGCTAGCTTTCTGTTTTTTACACGTTTTTTTTTTTCTTTCTGGTTTCGTTAAGCTTTTTAGTCACATTTTACTGGAATTCCTGTATATGTTGAATGTTGAATTAGGAATCGACACCAGAGCATTCGGGACACCCCATAAGCGCTCCCTCCCCATCTTCAGCAGTAAGCGAAGAGTTCCGATTCCGATGGCACCAGTAACTGTCTGATTGTATATCCGTCTCGCCTTTTCCTTGAGTGTTGAACGCCAGCCAGATCCCTTTATAACTCCTCGCAAAGCTATTCTCCCCAGACCACAATGATCCATCTGTGCCTCCACGCTGTTCAATCGCCCCCAAAGAGCCCTCACAACATCCAGCTTGTCATACATCAGTAAACAACCAAGCGGTGCAGAACCAGCCAGTCTTTCTCCTGCTCATTTCCTAACACACCGCCATGACCTGGAGATAATATCTAAAGGTTTGATAATTTTGTTTGATAATTTAAGTTCCTCTTCTTCTTTTTTTCTTTCGCTTGAAATAGATTATCTATATCTGCAATGCTATCTCTAGTTTGAAATAAGAACAACCCAGGACCTCTGAAGTGATGCTTGCCACTCTGCACTGAGCATGCCTGTCTCTACCTTTCCCAACATGCCCTGTGAGTCAGTTACAATCACGGCATGTGTGTACAGCTGATTCTCAAACCAGCGGAAATCAGCTGTGACTGCCTCCATCTCCAGTATCAAACTAGACGTTATGATAATTTATGCCAGGTTGTGCTGCACCAAGCGACGTTCATTCGCTTTTTACACTGGCAATTTTTTTTATTTATGGTTATGAACATATGGCTTTGGTTATTTTGAAGGTTGTTGTGAAGTCGACTGGCTGCCGAACTCGTTGCCTCCCACTCGATCATGAAGCGACATCTTCTCTGTATAAAATTGACGACAGAGAGACTGGAAATTATACACTTTTGTTGTTGTTGTTGCTGTCTTCGATCATCGAGGGGAGCATGGGCTCTCAACCAACTCACGCCAAGTCTTTATATTATCCTTTGCTTTTTCATGCAGCTTAATCATGTCCTTATGCATTTATGACTTCACTCTCTAGCTCCCTCTTATTTTCTTCTTTTTTAATTATTATTTCTCTCTTTATTTCAGTGCCCCGTTAGGTTAATGTGCAAAACCATTCTAGTTATATTGTTCTCCATCCTCCCATCTTTTTCTTCGTCGAGCTCTTGCCTTGTAGCCAAAAGTTCTAGCGTAGTACAATCTAGCTGCTGGCTACTAATGTTCCACTTCGACCAGATGACCAAAAGATTTGATTCTTTGTTGTCTTTTAAAATCATTTACTGGTAGTGTATCTACGATTTTCTTAGCTTTTCGTTGGTGACTGGCTCTTCTTTTTGGTTTTTCCGGCCGCATTTCTTATAATTTTTTTAACTCTAATGTTGTAATTTTGCATTTAGTTTTCCAGGACTGTCCATGTTTCACGTTGACAGAAGAAAGTTGATAAGAATAGCCTATTTGTTAGCCGCCTTTTTGTATTCATGTTGATATTTTAATACCTCAAAAAGTGGGGCTGTTTGATAATTTCAGTTCTTCTTCCTCTTCTTTCGTACGCTTGCAATAGATTATCTATATCTGCAATGCTATCTCTAGTATGAAAAAAGGTAAGTGATGGACTTTTGTATTGTTTTCTATTTCTCTGTCCTATTCTTCGTCATCGGTGAATACACTGCCCAGGTACCTAAATTCCTTGGCTTGTTTTAATGTCTCTGCTTCAACAGTGATGATATCTTGAATTGTTATTCTACTTACTGTTAATATTTCTGTGTTTTTGTTTTTTAGTATTTATTTCCATAGTGTACTTATCGTAACAGATGATGGGGTTGTTAATGTGCTTTTGGAGGTTATCCTTAACTTTGTAGAATAGGGCATAATCATAGACAAAATCAGCTCATATAACCCTCTTCTTAGGGTGGGGGGGGGGGGAGAGGGTGCTGTAATTATCATATCCATACCGAGGATAAACAAGAGTGAGGATAGTATGCACCATTGTCTTACCTTAAATAAATAATGGAACCAGAATGACAAGAAGAATACCTCTAAGAAATGTACAATAACGATGTTTAAAGAGAAATAAACACATACACAGACACATAATACAGCATTCGCATCAGAAAAATAGATGGTTGACATACTTTGAGTAAGTCACGAGAAACGGGAGTAACGTGAGAGTAAGAGAAAAACCGGAGTCAGTTTTGATCAAACGAAAAGTGGAGTTAGTCGTGCTTAACCACGGCAGGTAAAGTTAACTGTAATCAAGGAAACAAGTGAAATGTTCTTAAACCAGAAAACAAAATTGCTTATTACTGTCTTTCTGATACAACTTTTGCTGTGTAGGCATGAAGGTCTTTGAGCCTGAGGATTTACGGCCGTATGGCTAGTTCTGTCGCCACGACTGTGCAGGTGACGATTTTATTTTGGGCCCCACAGAAAAAAAATCCCCATCCTTACCAAGGATTCGAATCCAGGTCTCCCATGTGAGAGCTAAGCGTTTTAACCCTTCGGCCAGCCGCTACTCATGGTCTTGAGCAACAAGAAGATAGTTAACATTCTTTGAGCCCGCCCCGAGAAACTGAAGTAAACTGTGGTTAACTAAAAAACTAGAGTTAGTCCTGTCCAAAAGAAAACTGGAGTTTGTCTTGATTATCAGGAAAACTTGTGTGAGCTAAGATGAACGGGGGAACTGGAGTAAGTCCTGTTCAAGGAAATAATTGAGATAGTCTTGAGACACTAGAAAGCTAGATTAAGTAGTGATCAATGAAAACACTAGAAAGGATTACATGCATGGGGGATGTTAGCTTGGTTACAAAAGTTAATAATCACCAATGTTAACAGTTAAACAAAAATATTGGCAGTACTTAAGATAAGGTAGTGTTTACAGAGTAGTATGACGAATGTTACTCAGCATGCGCTGCAAAAAAAAAAAGAACTAATAATAAGTTTTGAAAGCAATGATAATAGCAATACCAAAAACAATAATAATGTGCTATGTTAAAAAAGGATAGGTGGTCTATTTCGCCATCGCACACGATCCACAGAACAAGAATAAGGTTAGTGTTCTTGTCTAAACCGAACCATATGCCTAAGACACGGTTGGGTGTCTTCCCAATACCTCCCCCAAGGATGACGTCACAGAATAGTCCCATATTTTCGAGGGTGGTAAGGGTGGGTTCCCGGCTTTCTGATGCTTTTAGCCACTAGAACTGGGCTTAACTCCGACCCCACTACGTCCCACAAGAAAGTGCAGCCTAGGTCCCACGACTGCATGGAGCCTATCTACCACCCCCTAAATTATTCGACTGTCTGTTTGGGGGTAGATATTAGGATAGAACCCACGTCTGTGTTGTTTTCGCGAACTATGATCTCTTGTTATTTTTATTTCCTTGGAATCCGTACTTATAAGATGACAGTATTTATCATAAACTGCATTCATTGCCCATTGTGATTGGAATCCTACACAAGACTGACTCTGTCCTCGTAGAATATGCTGATGTCCTCGTAGAATATGCTGAAGCATACACTGGTCTAATTGTTTTTTTTTTTTTTTTCAGCTTGCGCTATCCAAGGCGTTCCTCTTTTTTTCAGTCTGCAACCGTAAACTCTATCTTGGGCTTCATGCAAGTGGTGTTTCCTGTCTGCGGTCGCTCTGAAGTATAACCTTGCTTGCAGCACTTTGAGCATGTTTCACATAGTTAGCAGTGCAAGTAAATTACAAATGCATGCTATGGGGTATATCTTGGATATAAGAGAATTACCCTCATGCTTCATTCTGTATGCGTTCATTTTTTATCAGATGACTCTTTTTTATGGCGAGCAATCACGTATGTAATCTATTATTATATTCTTTTACTGGAGTGTAAGGAATTTTTATTTTAAAAAGAGCACAGACTGAATATATTGCACACAGCAAACCACTTATGGCAATATAACATATCTTTAATAAAGAAAACTCTAGAACACTGCACGGAATTCTCAAACAATATATCACAATCACTAAAATGCACATGTATTCTTAAACGTTGTATTTGAAAGTAATTATTATTAATTTAAAGATAAATGCCGTTTTATCATTCTCTATGCTGTGATCTTTTCATTGTGACAGGCATAAAGATTCGTCTAAATCTGTTCTAAACACAATATCTCTATTTAATGCCAGTTAAATTAGTCGTATATCCTTTACATGACGTTGCAGTGCCAACCCCAGCATTTTTGTGGTTGCTGTATCTAGGTAAATATTACTTTCTGTAGTTTGCCATTGCTGCTGAATTGTCAGCTATCGGTACCACTGTCGAAACCAACGAAAGACAACCCGTTTTTTACTGGGATCGAATCCGGCATCCCGCGTTACGAAGCGCGTTCGCAAACCCTAACCAGGAATAATGTCAGTATGAAGACATAATGCATATTGTGAGCTGGAATTCGAAAGTTTCCTTAACCAAACTTGCGTTATTTATCATACAAACGTCCCCTGCATTCTTTGTTAAATGTGGGTTTTGGGGAATGAATTATTTGTCACTTTTGCCGTGCATCCATACTTCATGTTTTTTTTTATACTGTGAATGGACTAAGACAGTAACTTATTTCGAAAATAACCAGTTTCGCGGAATGTATGCACACACATGTAAAAAAAAAAAGTCGCCACGTACATCAAATCCCATGAAATTATTCTAAGAAGTAAAAGCAGTCGGCATTGTGTTGACTAAAATGGCAGTTGCAAACCGAAAGACACAGATCGTGAAAGGGAAAAGAAAAACGGTGCGAATCAAATGAAATGTCCCTTACCGTCACATTTGTAAAACTGGTGAACAAACAACTAGTCCCGGAGCAATCCAGAAATATGTGCACGCAGTAGATGCGTATTTCAGTTTCTTGATGTGCCAAAGCCAACAATCACCACCAGAAATTCAGTTTCGTGTTGACAGAAATAGACCCGCACAATAAGTTGGTTACTATACACAAGTAGAAATATTACAAAAGGTATTTTACCAACTCACACGTAAACCTGATACAGGCTATACTGAATACCACAACACAACCCCTGCACAGGAAAAACAGGGCTCACAGGGCTGCAACCAATCACTAAAAGTAACACAGACGGCGAAACCGTAGACTACCGTCCTTATGTGGAAACTGCATTAGCAAAGCTCTGTCGGAAGCAAAAAAAACTTCGAAGCTTTTCATTCTGCTAAGCCTTTCCTCCACTTTTGCCAGAATTAAAAAAAAAAAAAAAACATAATACACTAGTGTCTGTAAATTAGACACTTTTAAACAATTAGGTAATTTTTAGGACGACAGTCACATATATATCTACATTATTAACATGTGGAGAGGATAAATCATCGCATCATCATCGTTTTTTTTTTCTCGCACTGTTTTGCCATTTGGGCAACAAGAGTTGAAACAGTTGGTAGTGATCGCAAGATGAATTGAACATGCAGCTTCCATTTTTAATGAATGAATAATAAAGTCGGTTCATGTTATTCTTGGATGTCTACTTCCAATTGAGTTGACTCATTTACTTAAAGACAAATCCATGCCCGGTTCGCTAGCATAATTGTTTAAACCGGACTTCGTAGCAACCGGTTGATGAATTCCTTGTGGTCCGAGTTTCCGCCCGGGGGTAGGCAGAAAAGCTACATTTCTCCCAGATTTACGGTATCTATCACGGAATCAAGGCTGAAGGGTTGCGATATCCATAGTTCCCGATTTGATGCATTATTGCATTCAAAGGCTTTTTTCCTTCTTGCATTTGGTACAAAGCATTGCTCCCACATTCTACCTGAACACTCCTCTTTTAGTGGTTTAAATTACTGACTTTTCGCAGCATCTCACATGTTTGTGTGTGTGTGTGTGTGTGTGTATGTGTGTGTGTGTGTGTGTGTGTGTGTGTGTGTGTGCAAGTTTGGCTCTAAAAACACAGTGGTATTAAAACACTTACTTACTTCTTATTGGGTGTCTTATAATGGTATTATTATAAAACTAGTTTTTAGTGCTGCACATCTTATTCCCATTTCACAGACGATTGTTCCGTTCCATCGCTGGTTTTATTTTCAAAACACAAAATAAAAAAAATTAAAATATTTCAACCTTCCTTGATAATTAAATTCTGAGGTTGGTTTGCAACATTCTGTTGAAAGTTCATGACAGGCTTTCCGAAGACTAACGTAATCATAAAAATAAATATTGTTTATTTGATTAGTTAGACAAGTTAATTGATTTCATTAAATCATATATATATATATATATATATATATATATATATATATATATATATATATATATATATATATATATATATATATATATATATACTGAGGAAGAAAATTAAATTAATGTTTCCTGCTTCACGTTAAAACACACACAAAATTATTGATTATCTACACAACCAAAAGGGTGTACCCATATGAGTATAATTATGTCTTCCGTACATATTTCTTTAATGAAACGTTCCCTCTCAAACGTTAATAATGAATGGCCTCGTCAGTTCATCTTTTCTTAAGATGAATTATGTTTACTGCTTTGTCATAGTTTCCATTGCAATTTCCTTGTTGATGATACCGTTTCCGATGTGGTGTGGAGCCTGAATATGAATTGTAAAAGATGAGAACAATATGTTGACACTCAAATGTATAATGATAGTAATAACTGCAGGAAGATCATACACACTAGATTTCTTAGATTAGTGCATATGACAAAATGATATAAGAGTTTGTGGTATATTTTCTGAGCCATCATTCCCCCCCCCCCCAATCCCCCACGCTCCCAGCCCAGAAAACATTTCTCTGAGGTATTAGTGGGGGGGGGGGAGAACTAGCAGAATCTGTCTTAGAGACAAGTTAGTATCTCCTGCGTTTGTATAGCAAGTTATAGAGAAGACAAGTAAAGTGAGTGATCCTTTTCCACGTCTTCAGGCGAATAGGGCCTACACGATTAGAAATATTTTATAGACCAATCAGCACTCGGTAGGTGATGTGGTCACCATCAGACTGACCCCTTTTATTTTCTAGGACTTTACCTTGTACCCATTTAAGGCTAGGTTGACCTTGGAGCCAAAGTCATTTTTGAAAAAAAAATAAAATAAAAACCCGTCTCGGTCAGGTCTTGAACCCACGAACTTCGGATCAACAGACAAGCATCTAGACTCGCTTATATGTTTACAGAAATAAATCGATTCGTTGAGTCGTGATTATACTGTTCAGTTTTTATTTTGGCTTGTGTGCCCTCTTGTCTCTGCTTATTTCTTCTGCATCCATGAATAATTATCATCATCATGATCAATCTCGTGTTGTTGTTTTTCTGCCATTAAGCGCCGTCGGAAGGAGAGGGTGCGATCCAATGTTGATGGGTACGGCATGGCTATTGACATTCCGTATTGATGTAAGAGATCTTTAAGTTCATCCATGTTTTCCTAGGACGACCCCTTGCTTTCACATAAGATCTGTTCATGTGGAGTGGTTGCATTTTAACGCGACGATCGAAGCAGTTGATCTTCCCGTTTTTCAAAGAATTTGGTACACGTTGGTGTTTCCACCGTCTTTTTGATAACATCATTTCTCACTTTGTCTCGAATGGTTAATTTGGTGGCTTTTCTCGGGTGTATCATTTCAAACGTGTTAATTGTATGCAGGTTATCCTTTGATAATGTGCTTGTAGCACAATCCTAGGCTCTAGTGTGCCAGTCAGTAAACGCATTGTGTCTGTGTATAACACTTACATGCAGTTGTTTGAAAGAATATAATTCACAGTAATGTCTGATCGGTTAGGCCTCAAATGTGCAGACATTAATTGCATGAACCTGAGCGACAGAGATGAAAGGAACTGATCAGGCATTCAACAGCAGCTGATGGCATATTGATGTATCATGTTGTTTAACTTGATAATTGATGATGAAGATTATCACTTACATATTATATTTATATTACTGATACATATGATTTTTTTTTTCATCTGTATTCTTGTATGTGAGACCCTTTCTAATGTTATTATTATTACTATTATTTTTCATTGCAAGTTGCGTTGATAATTAGGTTCGTGTGACGCATTTAAAAAAAAAAAAAAAAAACTTAACACATATTAAATTATTGTCAGTGAAAGACATAAGAAAACAATCAACAGGAAGAATATGAATCACAAATTTATGTAAACGTCACAAACCTGGCTTTGCTGATGTATAAGCACATGAATCAAGGCGTCAGTGGAAATGTAATTCCAGAAGTAAATATACCGCAAGCAGAAATATCCAACCTGCGACACACACATATACATGTTCAGGTCTGTCTAAACGGGTAGTAGAACTGTCTGCCCTCCATACGAAACATAATTACAAAGGACAAAATAAATGTTGTGGCTAGAAAACCTTCATACGCTTACAACACCCGTGGCAATGACACATCTTCATAAAATACTACATCAAAGAAACCTTTTTCAGAGAGGCTACTCAAAATGTCAACACATAACTGAAAGACTGAAGCTGCTTAAGACGCTTCATTAGATGTCAACCGTACAGACAACATCACTTCTCTAACAGCATTAGAGTCGCTCTGTGTGTGTGTGTGTGTGTGTGTGTGTGTGAGAGAGAGAGAGAGAGAGAGAGAGAAACAGAGAGAGAGAGAAGAGAGAGAGAACATGAGAGAGAGAGAGAGAGAGGGAGAAAGAAAAAGAGAGAAATAGAGGGAGGGAGAAAGAGAATGAGAGAGGGACAGCGAACGAAAGAACGAACAAAGGAATAAACGGTTTTTTTTTCAGTGGTCACAAACTGGACACGCAGGCTCGTCTTACATTCGATCCTTCAAGACACTCGTATTTCATACATCGTATATTTACAAATTATATTGTCCTCCTAAGTATATGAAAATGGTTTGAGTATAGTGGTA
>CAJHNH020008323.1:257500-282500 GCA_905116865.2 Candidula unifasciata | reverse complement strand
ACATACCATACATACATACCATACATACATACCATACATGCATACCATACATGCATACCATACATGCATACCATACATACATACCATACATACCATACATACCATACATACATACCATACATACCATACATACCATACATACCATACATACCATACATACCATACATACCTACCTACCTACCTACCTACCTACCTACCTACCTACCTACCTACCTACCTACCTACCTACCTACCTACCTACCTACCTACCTACCTACCTACCTACCTACCTACTACTACCTACCTACCTACCTACCTACCTACCTACCTACCTACCTACCTACCTACCTACCTACCTACCTACCTACCTACCTACCTACCTACCTACCTACCTACCTACCTACCTACCTACCTACCTACCTACCTACCTACCTACATACATACATACATACATACATACATACATACATACATACATACATACATACATACATACATACATACATACATACATACATACATACATACATACATACATACATACATACATACATACATACATACATACATACATACATACATACATACATACATACATACATACATACATATAGACGTATGTACATGCAAACATATAATAATACATGCATTATATATATCAGTTCTCGTTATGACTAGTGGCACAGGAGGCTTAAGAGAGGACTTTCAATGCTTTCCTGTTCTGTGCAATCTTTAGTGCAGTTTTCCATGTCAAAGATGCCGCACTCAGGTCACTTTCCATCGTTCGTCTCCATGTTGTTTTTGGGCGCCCCTGTTTTCTCTTTCCAGCTGGTGTCCACGTGAGAGCTGTTTTGGCAGGTATATAAGGATTCATTCTCCTAACGTGGCCAAGCCATTTCCATCTTCTCTTGGTGATCATACTGTCTAAAGTTTCTTGGTTTGTGACTTGAAGTAGTTGAGTGTTTGAGATTGAATTTGGCCATAAAATTTTGATAATTCTACGTAGTCATGTGTTGTGGAGGGTAGAACGTTTGTGTGCATCCTTTTTGGTCATTCTCCAGCATTCCGCTCCATAAAGAAGAACTTGCAAAATGATGCTCTTGTAGAGTCGGAGTTTCATTCCTCTGCAGTAATTGTTAAATTTCCAGATTTGCCTTATCCTTCCAAAAGCAGCTCTAGCTTTGTTCAGACGTGACTGTATATCCTCTTCGGTCCCTCCCGGTAGGGACATCACAATGCCAAGATATGTGAAATTGTCTACATTTTTAAGAGTTTGATTATTTATGGTCACTGGTTGTTGGTTTGGACTGCTTTTCATGATCTTAGTTTTGTTTGTATTTATTCTCAGTCCCACCATTTATGTTGTGATGAGTAGTCTGTTACTTTTTTCTTGTCTATGTTCATGTTTATGTGATAGCAGTGCTATATCATCTGCAAAATCAAGGTCCTCCAGCATAGCAAATGGAGTCAATCGTATGCCTCTCAATGTCCTGTCTACTGTGTTCTTTAGTATCCAATCAATCACAAGGTTGAAGAGGAGAGATGACATAACACATCCCTGTCTTACACCTGTCTTTACTGGGAAAGATGTATTGCAATTTTTTATACTGCAGGAAAAGTCTTTAAAGAAGAGAGCAATTATGTTGACTATTTTTTTCTGGAATTCCATAATGTCGTAAAATTTTCAACAGGCCGTCTCTATGGACGCTGTCAAAAGCTTTCTCAAAGTCCACAAAACTTAATATATATACTTCTCTGCCATTCACTGTATTGTTCTAAAATGTTACGTATGGCGAAGATGTGCTCAGTTGTTTCTCTGCCCTTTCTGAATCCTGCTTGTTCCACTCGTAGGCATCTATCTACTCCTTTTTCAAGCCGCATTATGATAATTTTACGAAATATTTTGCTTGGTACTGAGAGCAGAGTAATTCCCCTCCAATTATTGCAGTCTGGTAAGTCTCTTTTTATAGGGATTTTGACTATTTTTCCTTCATTCCAGTCAACAGGCAACACTTCTTTTTCCCAAATATCCTTGATCAATGGTTCTAGAATGCTAGAAGTTGTGTTGGCATCTACATTGAGATCAGCTGGCAGTTCGTCTTTTCCTGGAGCTTTGTTGTTCTTTGAAGTGTGGATGGCTCTAAGGATGTCTTGTTTGCTTGGTGGTTCGGTAATAATGTCAATGTCCTGAGAGGCTGGTTGAATATCTGGGGGATTTTCAGGATCAGGTCTGTTCAAGAGGTAGGAGAAGTGTTTAGTCCACTGCATGTCTTGTTTTTGCTATGTGGTGAGCAGTCTGCCTTGGTCATCTATGATGGGTGTGCTGTGATAATTGTTTCTGCTTCCGCAAATTTGCTGGGTAATTTTGTGTACGGTTTGTAGATCATGAGCTTTAGCAGCATTTTCTGCTGTTACTGCTAGATTTTCCATAAATCTTCTCTTGTCAGATCTGGCACTTTTCTTTGTCATTTTATTTAGTTCGCTATATTCTAACATTAGTTTGTCTTTCTGACGTTCTGATTTAGTGTGATTTATGAGGCTCTTTATTCTTTTTCGCTTGGCAATATAGTCCATGGTTTGACTGCTTTTCCATTTTTTGTGGTGTTGTTTCCTGGTTCCTAATATGTTAATTGTAGTTTGAGTGTCTGGGTCACTTGATAGGGTTTGAAATCTATTCTTGAGTTCTACTATAAATTTAGTGGCAATGTCTTTTTCTCCTAAAAGGTTAACATAGTAGTGCATTTCTTTAATTACTTGGGTGGTTTTGGCAGTTTCAAACATGGTTCTTACATTCCAGAAGCCAATTCTTAATTTAATTTTGACATCCAGCAGACTTTCACCCATATTGTTCATGCCGACAGAGGAACTCTGTCCCAAGACCGCCGGACGTTTAGAGCACTTATTTCCTCTTGAAGTTTCAGTAAAGTTGTAGGTTTTTTACAGGGCAGAGCTGTCAACACTGCGCCCAACCCCCGAGCCTGGAGGACCGTGAGACCATCATTAGTCTGGCCCCTCACCAATAACCTGTCCGGCTTGAGTGACCCTGCCAGGAACATACGTTCTCGCCAGCATAGCTCACTGGATCACTGAGTCTCTCAAGCTCGCCCACCACTACAAGGTAATGGCCTCTGGATTATATATATATATATATATGTATATATATATATATATATATATATATATATATATATATATAGCTGCACACATTCACACAGACGCACACATACACAAACCACAAACACACATATATTTCCTATATTCTAAATTATTTGATCCCATATGAAAGAATTGGTGAATTCATTGCGTGAATATAGGAAAAAGCCTACATCGAAACATTCATTAAATGCTCCGTCGTCTACTTATGCGGCTAGCACATAACTTTAATTAAGATGGTTATAATAAAAATACTACTACTACTACTATCACTACTGCTGCTGCTACTACAACTGTTGCTACATTTGTAAGAAAATAATTGTTCGACATCTATTATAACATAAAGACACACCTGATGAGAAATGTGTTGCTTCTGTTTGTCCACTCCGTGCGTGAAGTGTCGGCACGTAGCTGAAAGCAGAATTCAGTAAATGTGATATTTCAGTACCTTAAAAATGAAGACACAAATCTTGAAGTTGCGGCAGACAGTACATTTACTCTGCGTTGGTAATCTTTCGGTCTTAGCTACTAATTTTACTTGTTTTTCTTTTGTGTTAAGGAATTCCACTAGAGAGAAGCTCGTCATCTTGTTCTTCTCCCAAAACCCCATGCCGTGTGGCGTTTGTAGTCATGTCTATCCACAATCTTCCGTCTAGTGCACTCTCAGTCAGCAATGATACAGACGATTCTCCATGTCATGATTTCACACTGTTCAGCATCTTTTCTCTCGGTCTGCCACTGCCTCTCTCCCCATCCAACTTTCCTACTGTCACGATATACTCTAGTTTTTCTCTGTCTCACCATATGACCAAAGAATGTAGCTTGTCTGTTTCTGATGTTGGCAATTCGTTCTTTTCGTGGGTCACTTTCTTTTATTACTCTTCTTCTTATCTGTCTAGGTTATTCTCATAATTTATTTATAGAAACAAATCTGACCAGCTTCCGAATAATATTTGACTAATTGACCAACTATACATGATTCCCTGCGGTATTTCAAGACAGGGTTTTCAAAGCTTTGAAGACTTCTCTTTCTCGTCTCATGAAACTGCTCAATAAGAAGAAAATCCACAGCGGAGCATGTACAGCCGGAGTCTACCAATCATCAGTAGAAGTGATCTCTCGTCCACAAATGTTTAGGCCCATGAGCTCCTAGATATTTTCAGAGAGTGTGCCCACCTGAGTTCATGAAGCTCAGGGATGATCTTGCTGCACGTATTACCGGATGTAATCGGACAGGGACAAGACGAAATTGGTGACTGTGCAGAAAGTACTGTGAGATTTGAAGTTTATTTACATAGTCGCTGCGGTAGCATAATAAGAGCAGTCAGCATACCTGGACAATCAAGTGGCGAGCTTACGGTTGGTTTATCGGACACATGTTAGACTTTAGTGGCAGATGACAGAGGGAAACCGCAGACAATTAGGACACAATAGACTTTTAAGGGATGAGACTTTGTTTTCCACTAGATACCCAGACCAGCTCACCGAAGCCAGTCCCCCATGACATTCCGTTGTGCCTAGAGCCAGTTCGAGGCCCTCTCTGCAGCCTCGCCCAGTTGTTTTAGTGATCGTTTGTGCACATTTCCTCGCAAGCCCAGTTCTTTTATCACATTGTACATTGAAGTGGAAACGAGACCTCTTGCGCCTACTCAAAGGCGAAGATTCTTACTGTGTACGCTTCGTCTCTCCACAGACCAGCCGCGAGGTCACTGTATTTCTCGAGCTTATACATGTTACTTTGCTTCATTCGCGACTAATACGGCACAGTCAGCTCGATTAGAATGAGCTGACGTTGCTCCGCAGACTGTAGGACTATGTCGGGTCACAGTCCGGTCTTTCAGATTAATTCTGGGTACTTTTCATGACCAGGAAGGTCAACTGCCAGTAGAAGGTCCCTCGCACAGTCAAGCATCGATAGAGCCTTTGCGACTTTGTTAAATTTACCTTTATAAATTTCTCCAGCCTTGAGGAAGCGAACAGGGACGACGGTAAGACTGGCCCTCACATTGGCCCTCATCCTAGCTTGGTCCACAACGGCCGCTAACTATTTCAGTACCTTGTTGTGGCAACAAGTGTACCTACACTGACCTAGGGCTTTTTTGCACGCGGACATTTCGTGCTCGAGCGTCTGCTTAGCTATTTATAGCGGGCATGTCAGGTCCTAAGACGCACTCTACTTGACCATGTTGACACTGCACTGTAATATTTCGTAGGCAGATCGTACGATAAAGCTCAGTCGCAGCGGGGCCATTCGTCAGATCTCAACCCATGTGAGTACTCGTGGCAAGGCGCTCTCTAGGCCGATCCAATGGACTTGCTGCAACTGTTGTGTGGCTTTTTGGACCCGAACCTGGTTTTCGGTGTCTCTTTTCTGCTGTATAGCCATGTCTCGGCGCTCTTTGGATGTGGCCATGGACCACCAACTGACTTTCCCGTGCTCTAGTCCTCGACGGTGGGTTTGAGTGTAGCCTATCACTTCTGTCAATATCAGTGCATCTTGGGCAGATTCAATCGCATCTAGGACTTTCCATTTAACACCTGTTTTTAGAGCGGGCTGGACAGCAGTAACAGTGGGGTCTGAAGACTCACGCAACATCATCGCGAGTCTTACTTTGTCAACTTTAAACTCTTCGGTTATTGATTTGAACGGGAGTACCTGGTTCGTCTGTTTACAATACAGAGCCACATCAGTCAGACAAGGAGATGCTCCCAACCATTTCGACTGTGAGGTTTAGCTGAAATTTTCTGTTCTCTATCATCTTCTTGGCATTGGTCTTGTTACAGGACTCGTGTTCGGCTAGGGCATCCCTAATACAGATATGGCTTATTTATAACCAGACTGTTAGTTCTTCGCTTCTTAGGCAGATGTGCTCCGACTACGAAGGAAACACCCCTAATTAGTTGTTGACATGTTACAACATGTTTGTTAAGTATGGGTTCCTGAACCCAATCAGGGTACTAAAATCAATTACCTTATTATGAGTTCATAAAACATCGATGTGCAATCTGCTCAAAGCGGTCTGTCAGTGATTGTATAGTTATTGGGTACTGGAACTCTTAAAGAGCCAGTGAAGCGCTGTATCTAGCGTGTCTGTCGGCTATTCTGACAGTGTAGCGCTGTGACCAGCGTGCCTGTCGGCTGTTCTGACACAGTGTAGCGCTGTGACTAGCATGTCTGTCGGCTATTCTGACATAGTGTAGCACTGTTACTAGCGTGCCTGTCGGCTATTTTGACACGTAACATTTTTGTTAGAGAATAAGGGAGAATAGCAACCAATGTAAACTGGCAGAAAAACATTTCTATTATCGTTGGTTTTATTAAGTACTTCTTATGCTGTTTCTAGCACATTCCTGGAAAAAGGCTATATCGCCCAGCTAAAAGGTTGAGTGCGGATTTTATGTAGCATTTTGTGTATGTCTGTGTGTGTGTGTGTGTGTGTGTGTGTATGTGTGAGAGAGAGAGAGAGAGAGAGAGAGTGTGTGTGTGTGTTTGTGTGTATGGCGGTTGACGTGTACTTTTGTGGCTGCAATCCCGGCAGTCGTGACTGACCATTAGCACCCACAGTCAGCTGCAATTCTGACGTGGGATCGTTAGTGTTTCACATCTTACTTTTGCATTATGCACTCTACTAGGGGTATACAAGCTTCAAGATTTTGCTGGGAATGACAGTTTCCACTTTGCATCAAATAGGACTGTTAAGGCCAATATGTCTTCCACTAGCGCAGCAGCGGAGCATTTAGTGCTTCCTATTCACAGTCTGTGATCCTTAGCTCTACCCAGGATTTCATGTTTGAGGTGATTTTTGCATGCAGCTAGTCTGAGATATGATTTTGCCTGCAGAACTAAGAGCCTATCTGCAATAGTAGGCAGTGCAAGTATGTATCGCATGCATACTACCGGGGTATCTCTTATACATCCCAGAATTACCCTCATGGTTTAATTCTGTATGCGTTCAAGTTTCATCAGCTGACTCTTTGATATGGTAAGCATTCCAAGTCCATAATCTATCATTGACAGCCTCACTGCTGGAACATTGTGAACAGCATTCTTTGTTCCATGTCCATTGCTGTCATAATCTTGAGAGCGTTGTGTCCATTTAGTCACTTCACTGCAACTGCCTATACATGATCCCTAAATGACAGGCTGCTATCGAAAATGATACCCAGATACCTCAGTTTGCTTTCTCTTTTGATGTTAATGTTATTAACTGTAAGGCGTGGAACATAAGCTCTTACAATTCCATTGTCCAGAGAGCACCACAAAACAGCCGCCCTTTCTGAATTTAAAATAAAAATTAAATAATAATTTAAAAAAAAAATAAAATAAAAAAGAAGAAGAAGAAGAAGACGCAGAAGGAGAGGAAGAAGAAGAAGAATAACAAGAATAAGTTAATAAAAGCAGAAGAACAAAGAAGAGAAGGAATCTATGTTAAAGAAGACAAAGAACAAGTCGGAAAAAACAAACTTCTACGTAAGACTATTTTGCTAATACTAATGCTGCGAAGCATTGTTGGAACCTAAAAGAAATATAGAAGCACAATACAACACGTATATCGGTATGATAAGTATGTATACGACCTACATTCGACAGCTGGATTCCTTTATAACTGATGAGATTGCAGTTATAAGCGGATACCTTCCTTGGCTGCAAAACACACCGGAGAAATCGTCCAGGTCTAAAGAGCGAATCATGACACCGCCAAGCCCGTTATCTTTGGCAAAGCAGGCCTGAAGACAAAATATGTGCCAAGCTTTTTTAAATCATTCAACAACCAAACAATAAAACATGTTGGTGAGACATTCTTTTTTTAAGATAAACCTATGTCAGTTACACACACATTCAGTTCAGTCTTTTTAGCTCACCATAGGTCAACTTCTGCCCCTCCTTCTTGGCACCATGCCTTCTGTTATTATGTTTTTCCATATCAAGTAGTTCTTGATATTACAACAACCAAAAATTAGACAATATTTAGAACAAGTCTCTTAGGAGAATACCAAATCTCCACTAGATAGATTTTAGATCCAATATGCAAAAAAAAACAAAAACAAAAAACACATGAGACCAAGTAAGACATTGAATCCAATTTTTTTACGAAAGCACCGCTGGAACTTAATCGGCCATGCACTTTAGTATGGATAAGACAAGACGTCCTCGCGAAGCCCTCATATGGACATCAGAAATGAAAAAAAAGGGGAAGACCAAGAGAGACTATGTAGAAGCAACATCAAGGAAGGCTCAACCTTGGGCATGACAAACATCTAAGACCTAAAGCAGGTGGCAACGAACCACCAGACATGGAGAGTTATTATCTCTGCCCTATGCGCCCTCCTAGGCCCAAAAGGAAAACTAATATTCAAGGAGCAGGTATAACACCATGTTTCTCAGTGACTAGCGTTACTAGGCCCAGGGGTTCTTCTTCGGCGTTCTTCCGTTTGGCTGCGATATTTGCGTTATTCGGCCAACATATCTGACTTCTGCGTGCATTTGTTGACTGGGTTAGCCTGCCCGGGGATGGAGTATATTACAGTCTCTGTGGCATTCTTTATGGTAAGATAAAGGACAGACAAAGATAATGAGAATAAATCAGGCAAGTAGTAGTGTGGTTTCCCTTAATGGTCTCTGTGGCATTCTCTACGGTAAGATAAAGGACAGACAAAGATAATGAGAATAAATCAGGCAAATAGTAGTGTGGTTTCCCTTAATGGCACCCAACTCCAAGAAGTGGAGTCGTACACCTTTTGGGCAGTAATGTAGATAAAGATGGAGGAACTGACAGAGATATTAAAATAAGAATACAAAAGGCAAGATAAGCATTCATAGCACGTGGGAATTTGTGGAGGTCAAAACAAATTAAAAGAAATACTACACTAACAATTTTTTAATTATGATCTGAAATCACTACTTTTGTTTTGGGCGGAAACATGGAGAACAACTTAGGCAATTACTAATAAACTACAAACATTCATTAACTGGTGCCTGTGCAGAATTGAAGGAATTAAATGGTATGATAGAATAACTAATGTAGAGCTTTGGGAGAGAACTAAACAGGCTATAGTGGACCAAGAGGTGCGGGAAAGACGCTGGCGTTGGATAGGACACATAATGAAAAAACAGGAGAACAGCATAACTAGAATGTCTTTGCATTGGAACCCACAGGGGCATAGGAATAAAGGAAGGTCAAAAAGACATGGAGAAGAGAGCTGGAGAATGAAGTTAGAAAGATTGGGAGGACGTAGGGAGAGCTTCATGCAATGGCGAAGTATAGAACGACTTGGCATGAGTTGGTTGAGGGCCTGTGCTCCATTGGGGGATAGAAAGACAGAAGAAAATAAGAAGAAGATGGCATCCTCTATGGTAACTACAGATGGAAAGAAGATACTGAATTCCACCTCTACTATGATGTAAAGATGTGTGAGAGCAGACGCAAATGATCTGGAGTTAGGGGGATGGGGGCGAGGGCAGAGTGAGGGAGAGAAAGAGATAGGGAGGGAGAAAGAGAGAGTGAAAAAATAGTTGAAATAAAGGAGAGATATAGTAGAGAAATAATCAATTGAAAGAGAAAATAGGAAAGAGAGGGAGTAGAGGTTGACTAAAGAACATAAGAATAGACAGAAGGTAAAGATAGAGAGTAGTGAAAGTGAAAACCGAGATCAGGAAGAGAGTGAAGAGATTACAAAGAATGAAAGAGAGATAGCGCAGGCTGCCAGAAAGAGAGTGTGGATGGAGAAGGTAAAGACAAAAAAAAAAAAGAAAAAGAAATACGATCGATCGATTCAGTAAGTAGAATTCAACATTTAATCACGAAAACATACCTTAACGATGACACTACGAACGTCCTCAAAAGAGGCCCAAAGATTGCCACTGGTCAAAAATCGAGATAGCTGGGGTTCATAATTAATTACACTTGCGCTGCTTTTTATCAGCGTGCATATCTATTAAGAGTAAAAAGGTGCTATTATAGGAACAATTGTCTTAAGAAAGAAATCAAAGAAAACACATTTTCTAAAACATCATCACCCTAATCTTGTGTGTGTCCTTTATCATCGTTGCGATATTTCCGTCCCGCCACCAACCCCCCACCTCACGCCTTATTCGAAATATCCGCTTAGTACCAAGACTTTAGGCCGCGTACATGCGTTCTGATCTCGATGAACCTATGGATTCCAGAGGCAACAGTGGTAGCTGCTAAATACCATGTGTGTTACCTATTAAGTTGCTTTATCAACATCAAGTGCCTTGCTGACTGGCATGGGTAATCATGCCTCTCCACAAACTGCTATCTGCAGTTGCTAGTATCGGTTCGTGTGTTGATGACAAAGGCTGTCAAAATCATCTCGTGCTTTCCAGTAGTGACAACATGTTTCCGCTTCCCTCTTCTCCTAACATGGCCACACACGCACAAAAATGATGACTGTCTCTTTCTGAGGCCTCAAGAAAATTCTCCCTTTTTTATTTTTCGTTTAGGATTCACAGAGGGCTGTATACAAATACACAGACACACACACACACACACATATACACACACATATATATATATACAGAGAGAGAGAGATGGAGAGAGAGAGAGAGAGAGAGAGAGAGAGAGAGACCATTCCGTGTTTCATGGACCTCAAAACAATCTAATTAAGAGATTCTCTATAAATTATCAAGGAAAAAATACAGTAAGTTAGGATAATCAACATATTTCAACCACATTAAAAGGCATACACTCTTCTTATGAAACCACATACTAGGTGGCAGCTGAAGGCAAGCGTTAAAGGGATAGGCAGTGAAACAAGTGGGATGACGCCATCAAGAGATGAACGAACAGCACTTTCAGAGTGTGCACATGCGAGGTGAAAACAGCATAGTAGCGATCCAGTGACGTCAACCTTCATTGTAGTGACAACACCTGACTGATTAATTCGTCTTAAGCGGTCACTACACGACATTTTGTTTCCAATTTATGACAAAAATCTCACTTTTTCAATGTGTTCTTTTTTTTTTTTTTTTTTTTTTGTAAAGTTCGGCATTCGTAGAATGTATCTCTACAAATGACCATTATAAAATAACTGCTCTAACTCTGTAAATAAAAAAAAATAAAAACATGTTTCGTGTAGTGACCCCTTAAGCATTCCAAGCCACAGGTTTTTTTTTTTTTGCTGCAGATATTACCATGCTCAGTAACACCTCTGTGATAGGCCTTTTGTACCAGCTGGTGACCTCAAGTGTGTATAGGTCTATTTGGATGTACTTTATCCACTGTTCTCTTGGTCTGCCTCGTGATCTACGGCCACTCACCTCCAGTGGGCATACGCAGGTATTGTCTTTCTGCCATCTGCTATTCTTACTTTCGGAGAGGACGTCACCCTCTAAGTGTGGTTTGGTCTATACAATATAGTTCTAGATCTACAGGATATGCCTGAAAGGCATGGCCTTTTTACTTTACTTTACCTCATGCAAAGAGCTGTCTATGTTTGAGAGATGAGCACGAACAGCGGATACATGTGTGCATGACAGCACGAATGAATTGGGTACGAATCCTTATTGTAGTAGATTGTTATCTCTAGCCTAAGCTCTGAGGTCGACACAGAATCACGTTGGCAGCATAATAATTGTTATGAAAAGAAAAGGCATGGTTCTGGCCAAATCACTCGTTAAACGTCGATTGCTCAATACAAATGCCTATTGCAGATAAGCCAGTTGCATGTAAAAGACCCTCCATTATCTTCTATTACAAGCAAGCACACCACTACGTACACACAAACACAAACACATATATATGTATATATTTAGAGAGTGTGAGAGAAAGAGAGAGAGAGAGTGTGTGTGTGTGTGTGTGTGTGTATTTGTGTATGTATTCTACCTGCCAAAACAGTGATGTCGATGTGCATGTTTCGATACACCAACTGACCCCTACCTCGTAATAAGCTAGTGTACCATCTTTTTCTGTATAAGGACCTGCAGTTCCAGGTCCGGATGACTGGGCTCCAACGTGAGACTTTTGTGGATTCTTTAGAGTGTAAGTCCTGCCCGCAAGACTGATGCCGAGGTTAAATTTCTCCATTGGAACTTTCGCCGCCTTCAAGTACCGGACAGTAGCATGCTGTTTGGATAAAAGGTTCTGTGTACCATTTATTTGACACGGTCTTCACATTGGATATTGATAAATATATACACACAAGGAAATATTTTCTAGTTCGCTGATCCCATCCACATACACACACACACACATATATTCACGCACACATAATTTTGAATAGACTCAAAAGAGTTACACACGCAAAATTAATATACACGAAAAGTAGACCTATTCAGCTTCCAAGTATTTGAAACAAAAAAAAAGTACAAACTAGTAATTAAAATTACAGATAGACAGCTTTTATCAGCACAAACACACGGGAAATTGCGCAATTAAATAAAAAAATATATATGCAGTCCTTCGGTTTGTGTTTTGATGTATGAGTGTTTGTGTGTGTGTGTGTATGCGTGTTTATGTGTGCGTGAATATATATGTGTGTGTGTGAATGTGTGTGTGTGTGTGTGTGGGGGGGGGGGGGGGGGGGGGGTTCATAATTAATTACACTTTTTATCAGCGTGCATATCTATTAAGAGTAAAAAGGTGCTATTATATAAAAAAAATGTCCTAATTACTAAGTGTTCACGAAAGTTATCAAAGAAAATACATCTTCTAAAACATAATCACCTTAATCCTGTGTGTGTCCTTTATCATCTTTGCGACATTTCCGCCCCCCCCCCCCCCCGGCACCCCACTCCATTTAAAGTAAATGTAAATACGCCTGCATATTAGTTACCCACTTATTTTTTTCCTATTCATAGTAAACTCCAATTTATCTCCTCTGAAAAGAAAGGTTTCATCTCTCTGTGATCAATCATTCTGAATATATGTCCCCACCACTGCAGCCTGTTAGACCGCATGGAGCAGAGACTAACTGGATTAAAAGTGATTGTAAATTTCGATTTTGCTTCTCAATTTCGATTTTGCTTCTCAAATATTCGTCATACTATTCTAGCATTCTTTTGTCATCAAACTTATTTTTTTTTTTTTTTAGGTATTAGTCAAATGGTAAAGAGTATTGTGAACACAGACGAATTTTTGGACGCATGAGAGATGCAAACAGTGGGTATTGGATAATGAACAGAAATAATAACATTCATAATCCGCTTAAATTACCATTGATCACAGGCGTCATAAGTGCTAATAGACTAAACTGGCTGGGGCATGTTGAGAAAATGTTAAAACATCTGTACAAAAAAGAGCTGAATGGTTGTAGACCACGAGGCAGGACAAGAAGATGATGGAGAGGGAGAGATAATATCCAGACAGACCAACACACATCAACTGGAAAAAGAATGCCAACCAGAGGAATGAATGAAGGCGGGTGCTATTTGCAGCAATGAACCTTAAGGGCTTGGAATGCTGAAGAACAAATGTCACTGTATTCGTCAGATGCATACTAACGTAATAACTGAACGTAATAAAGCAAACAAATGAAGTATGTACTAAGCAACTGCTTAGATATAGCGAAATCGTCGTCTTCGTGTAGCCATTGAGTTGTAGAGTGTGTAGTCATATCTATGCAAAACCTGTTGCGTTACTTCAAATTATTCCTGACGCACGTGAATGAGGTTGAGACAATGTCAAATTATACAGCGTCTTTTTTCTCGTCCTCCATCTGCATCTTTTCTCTTGCAACTTTCCCAACGTCACCGTGCAACCCAGTTCTCTCCATCTAATGAAATGACCAAAGAATGTAGAAGTTCTCCTTCTGATATAGTAATCAGCTTTTTTCAGCGAGTCAATTTACTCCAAGATTTGTTCATTAGGCTTATTTAAAAAAAAAAAATGTCCAAGGTATTCTCATTATTGGTCTTTAAAGACGCATTCCCGCCACTTCCACATAATTTGGCACCAATCAGCCTAATGTCCATGATTCACTTTTGTGACAGGATTTATATAGCTTTTCTGTTTTGCTTTTCGAAATATTCCAGGCTATGAACTGTAGCTTTACTTGTATGTGTGTGTGTGTGTGTGTGTGTGTGTTTGTGTGTGTGTTTGTTGTTGTTGTTAACATACAAATGCGAAACATTGTCTTGAATAACGTGTTATATGTAATTTTCATACGGGACGCAATTTTTATTTTAAAGCCCCACCCAGGCTGTAGCCGATCGAACTAATATACCTAACGGTTCAACGGGGTTTCTGGGACCCCTCCCCGGACGATCCTCATCCGCATGGTGGCATTTTGTGTCACCTGATGTTTATCGCCTGGTAGATGTCCTGGTGGGGTTGTATCTCATTCATGCATTGCCTTGAATTAAAACGGAAGTTCCAGATAGCAGCATGGTTACCATAGAAGTGTTACGTTTACACACCAAAAACAAATTTTGTTTGCATAACGCTGTCAATTTCAATAGTCACCTGTTTTGGTTATTGGTAAAGTCAAGCGCACATAGTTACCACCCGGCTATATAGACTTTTCTGACGTTCCATATACAGTGTCACTAGAATAGACAATATGGTGTGTGTATTTAAGTCTAAAAGTATTTCTTGTGTGTGTTTTTGTGTCTAAATTATTTTTTCAATGACATTATGTAGTAATTGTCCAGAAAGCAATGACAAACTACTGGACGTAAATTTGCCTAGAAAAACCACACAACAGCCAGGGGCTGTTGGGGTTGGTTCTGCAACGTTCTGCAAAGAATACGCGTCTAACCATGTTGTATTTATTGAACGAATGAACGAACAAACTTGATTTTCAAAACGTTAAGAATTCAGCCTGTTATTATGTACAAATGAATAACTAAATGCAAGGAGTGGACTGAAAGGGTAGAATGATAGATGGGCCTGTGTGCCCACCCCTTTAAAAAATAAAGTCTGATCTTTCTTTCGTTTTTTCGTTCACTCCTTGCACATGATCAGATACAGCTAAATATGTGTGACAATAAGTTTTGCAGTGGATTGTCCTCGTTATAAAAAAAAATTAAAAAATGAAAACAAAATAATACCAACATTGCGTCCCATTTGGTAGTACGTTCTAAGAAGAAAATTACCTTACCAAGCTTAACGGATCGCTTTCGGCAGAATGTAAAGGAGTGCTTATCTGTACAGTGTCATTGACCTTGAAGTGGTAGTTATATGTCAGCAGCGAAATAAAATCGGTGTATCTGTTGAATGAGATTCGACATGTGTAACACTCACGCTGAGTCAGGAAACAGGCAGTTACAATGAAATCTTGGAGGTAACAAACTAAATAGCGCATTGACAAAACCGTGATAGCAAACTCCACCACAAGTAGATTTAGAAAACAAAATAATTAAGCGCTCGAGCAATAGAGAGAGAGGGTGAGAGATAGAGAGGGGAAGCTAGAGAGGAAGAGAGATGGGAAGAGAGAGAAATAAAGAAAGAGGGTGAGAGATAGAGAGGGGAAGCTAGAGAGGAAGAGAGATAGGAAGAGAGAGAAATAAAGAAAGAGGGAGAGAGATAGAGAGAGGAGGATACAGATAAAGATATAGAGATGGACAAAGAGATTGAGAGAGCCAAAGAGAGAATGAAAAAGAAAGAAAGACACTTTTGAATAACTAAAAGCAAACAAAGGCAAGCAGAATAGTAAGTTAAAATAGTAAATCCCTGTGATAGAATGGATCAACAGCACTATACTATGTTTGGTATGTTATGGAAAAGAGTTGAGTTTGCCTGTTACTCAAAGTATTAAAGTGTAATTCATCGTGGAAGTGAAAGTTAAGGGTATTTTGCGCGTGTACAGCAGAATGTGCCTGACTAGGATAAAAAACTAATGAACACATTGGTTGGTCCTGACACTCAGAGAAAGTAGATATAAAAGTGGGGTTAAGGTGGTCATGCGTTGAAGTACACCTGTTCCTGCAACGAGGCATTATCGTAATTTGGAGGTTTGATTTCCAGCATGGTAGCTATGGTTTTCAATGTGTATCTCTAGTGTGCCCATCTCTCTCTCTCTCTCTCCCTCTCTCTCTCTCTCTCTCTCTCTCTCTCTCTCTCTCTCTCTCTCTCTCTTACTATGAGTGACAATCAGTACATGTCTCGTTGTTTTCTATATGCTGTTTATAAAGCATCAAGGATTCCCTGTTTATTTAACCCGAAATCAAAATTGGCAAGCAACTTGACTAAATTATAAAGGTCTCTTAATTTATATTCATTTATGGCTAGTGACACTGTGGGTGTTTAAAGACCAGATTTCTTAGGGCAGAACGAGAGAATTGTACATAACAGACACAAAAATATTTTTAAAAGAAACACTAAGTACTAAAAAAAGGAATTAACTTTGTATACTGACCATGCAGACCGATACCGTGGTGCAGAGATAATTAACATGCAGAGTAATAATATGGTGTAGAGATAACTATCATGCAGACCAATAACATGGTGTAGAGATAACTAACATGCAGACCAATAACATGGTGTAGAGATAACTAACATGCAGACCAATAACATGGTGTAGAAATAACTAACACGCAGAACAATAACACGGTGTAGAGATCACCAACATGCAGACCAATAACATGGTGTAGAGATAACTAAGACGCAGACCAATAACATGGTGTAGAAATAACTAACATGCAGACCAATAACATGGTGTAGAGATAACTAACATGCATACCAATAACATGGTGTAGAAATAACTAACACGCATACCAATAACATGGTATAGAAATAACTAACACGCATACCAATAACATGGTGTAGAGATAACTAACATGCAGACCAATAACATGGGGTAGAGATAACTAACATGCAAACCAATAACGTGATGTAGAAATAACTAACACGCAGACCAATAACATGGTGTAGAGATAATCAACACACAGATCAATAACATGGTGTAGAGATAACTAACACGCAGACCAATAACATGGTGTAGAGATAATCAACACACAGATCAATAACATGGTGTAGAGATAACTAACACGCAGACTAATAACAAGGTGTAGAGATAACTAACACGCAGACTAATAACAAGGTGTAGAGATAACTAACGTGCAGACCAATAACATGGTGTAGACATAACTAACACGCAGACCAATAACATGGTGTAGAGTTAACTAACATGCAGACAAGTACCATGATGCAAAGGTAATTAACAAGCAGACCAATACCGTGAGGTAGAGATAGTTATTATGCAGACCAATAACATGGTGTAGAGATAACTAACACGCAGACCAATAACAAGATGTAGAGTTAACTAACGTGCAGACCAATAACATGGTGTAGACATAACTAACACGCAGACCAATAACAAGGTGTAGAGTTAACTAACATGCAGACAAGTACCATGATGCAAAGGTAATTAACAAGCAGACCAATACCGTGAGGTAGAGATAGTTATTATGCGGACCAATAACATGGTGTAGGGACAATTAACAAGCCGACCAATACACACTTGGTGTCACCAAGTGGAGAATTTCATGTATGAATATATATGCGTGTGTGTGTATATATGTGTGTGTCTGTGCAGGAGTGTCTGTGTGGGTGTGTACGCGTTTGTTTCTGTTTCTTCTTCAGCATTCAAAACCCTTGTTGTTAGTTGCTGAAAATATCAACTGTCTTGCAACATCATTGTAACTGATATTATCTTACATTGACCCAACCTCAACTGGGTACTAGGCACAGACAGCCGCGTAATGCTCAACCCAGTATCGGTTGTGTGCAAAAAGTCTACGAAACGTCTAGCGTCATTTTAACAATGCCAGTATGGCCTGACTTTTTTTTTTCTAAAATGTCCACTCCATTGCACGTACTCATTTAGTCTTCAGGATTCAAAGATGAAAAATTATTACAAGCTAGGACTGAAAGTGAAGCGAGTCTTGGAGACGTAGTGCCTAGAAGCTTTTCAAAACTAACACTAGCTCCCATGTTGACCAAGGGTAATAAACGTAACAGGACATGTGCTAAGAAGTCAAGGCGATTGGTGAGATGATGACCACAACATCCCTGGAGTCCCAGTTTATCTACAGACATACGATCATATAACTGTTTACCCGCTGCGCCTCCAGAAAGCAATGGCAAAATACCGAACGCAATATTGCTTTGATAAACCACAAGAGCTGTCTAAAAACCACCAAAAAAAAAAAAACAAAGTTGGTTTTGGAAAACAAAGATTCGTCGTTGGCGTAAAATGTGTCCTTTTGCTGAAAGAGTATAAAATGAAAATAACAAGCAGTATGTCTGTATAAGGGTTTTTAAACGGTTCAGGGAATAAACATGGCAAATGACGGTAGTTCTAGTGGTTCACACTCACTGCAGGATTCCTTGCACGTTAAAGCGGTTTTGAATGTCATCACTTATCCCCGGCAGTACGGCACTAACAAGTAACCTGGGTATATGTCTCAGTGTGCCCTCCACAGTAAATATCTCCATTATTTCCTATAGAACAAAAAAAAAATCCTGTTAATTATTAAACTCTTCCACTACATAGCAGATACTAATTAAACTTGTTATACTTTAACATCAGAAGGAGACAGTCATCATTTGTCGGCCATGTTATGACAAGAGGGAAAATAAATCATGTTGTGACAACTGGAAAAATATGTGGAAGGAGGGATAGAGGAAGACAACGAGAGAAGATGCTTGACAGTCTTGTTGCATGGCATGGAGGTGTGTCGGCACACGAGCTGATATATGCTGCAGGAGATCGCAGATTATGGAGAGGCATGATCGCCCACGCTAGTTGGCAAAGCACATGATGATGATGAACTTCAAGACGTGGCCACAACAGTAGACAGTATTGTCTTACCCTTCTTCTTCTTCTTCTTCTTCTTCTTCTTCTTCTTCTTCTTCTTCTTCTTCTTCTTCTTCTTCTTCTTCTTCTTCTTCTTCTTCTTCTTCATCTTCTTCTTCTTCTTCTTCTTCTTCTTCTTCTTCTTCTTCTTCTTCTTCTTCTTCTTCTTCTTCTTCTTCTTCTTCTTCTTCTTCTTCTTCTTCTTCTTCTTCTTCTACTTCTTCTTCTTTTTCTTCTTCTTCTTCTTCTTCTTCTTTCTTCTTTTTCTTCAACTACTACTTGTTATTGTCGTTGTTGTTGTTTTTCTTCTTCTTCTTCTTGTTCGATTCGAAACTTGTTTTCGTGGTTTACAGATGAGCTACGATATCTCTGACAGAGTATCTAATTCATATTTCAACAACAAAGTCGCTTTTAAGGACAGTTTTGTAAAAGGACTGTAGTTCTATAAAATATATATATATATATATATATATATATATATATATATATATATATATATATATATATATATATATATATATGGAGCTTAAAGAAGTAATCAAACTGTTAGAAAAAACAATTAAACATTAATGAAATGATCTTAAAAAAAATACAGAATATGTATTGGCAGCGAACAGCAGCTATAAGAATTAGCAACTGTTTATGTGCATTTCAAAGCGTAAATAGGGACGTACGACAAGGATGTGTATTGTCACCTGATTTGTTTTCAATATACAGTGAATATTTTAGTTTTGCTGATGATGTGATATCAACAATTCAGAAAGAACTACTGGAAATGATAGACACTGTGGTGTTAGAAGGTGGAAGAATGGGCCTCATTTTGAATAATGGCAAGACAGAAGTAATGGTGGTCAAATGTTTAATAAAATTCGGTGGTGTTGTTTTGTGACAAGTACCTCAAATTAAGTATTTGGGCACATGGATAACATCTGATGGAAGATGCATAACTAAGATAAGAAACAGAACGGGACAGGCAAAAACTACATTTTATAAAATATAGAACAACTTGCCCAAAATATACTTGTCATTGAGAGTTAGAAAAAGAAATCTTGCTTGCTACATACAACCAGTTTTAACATATGGCTGTGAATCCTGGACAATCGGTAGGCAGGCCAAACATTTTCTTGAAGCCCCAGAGATGTGGTTTTACAGAAGAATGCTTAGAATACACTGGACAGCCAAAAAGAGCAACCAGGAGGTTTTGAAAGAGGCGGAAGGCAGAAGACAACTTATCACAGACATCAGAAGAAGACAGTCATCATTTTCGGCCACGTTATGAGAAGATTGAAAATAGAACATGTTGTGAGCACTGGAAAGATCTGTGGAAGGAGTGATAGAAGAAGACAACTAGAGAAGATTCTTGACAGTCTTGTTGCATGGCATGGAGGTATGTCGGCACACGAACTGATACATGCTGCAGGAGATCGCAGATTGTGGAGAGGCATGATCGCCCAAAAACGCCTACATATAGGGAGAAGGATGAGGGTGCGGGGGGTATCGTTCGTATTTGGGGTGCATCTGCCTGAGAGGAACCAATAGTCTGCATCAAAATATGTCAAAACTGTAAAACAGATATGCGCGAAACTGCAAATTATTGCACAAGAGTATTATCCAGAAGTATATAAACAACCAACACTATCTGCCAGAGTTTACAGCTGATAGAAGCAATGTAGACGAAGACGAAGATAGACAGAATCAGGTCTAGGTTGGTAAAGCGTCCTCTACAAGTTGCATACATTTCATTGTCAGCCCACTGCAATCAAACGTCAAGGAGCAATATTTCCGTACCTTAAACATTAGCACGAACTTCTCTTTGTTCACAATGGGTACCTCGTGTACGTCAGGATATTTCCAGGAAATTTCCACTCCGTCGAAGCGATGTCTTCGCAGAAATACTACAACATTCTGGACAAATGCTGACCGCGACGCTGGGGTCGACAGTATTGCTGCGTAGGGATAACCTGTTGAATTGGTCGAGCTGGCCAGTGCTAGAAGTACTTTTAAGTCCGGATGTTTATTTTTTAGCCGCACTACACGTTCATACCTGGACATGAATGGTAAACTGTGCTTACTTTGGAAATGAGAAAATTAAGAACAGTAGATAAAGTAAAGTGTATTAGGTAAACAATAGCATGGAGATGTGTGTGGGGAAAAAACCGTGGTTGAGGTGGGGTGGGGCAAACAAACCAATTAAATAAAGCGAAGAAGGTGATATCAGAACAGAATGTACAGTAATCAAAGTATGTAAATTTGAGTATGTAAAAACGTTTAGAAAAGGATTTAATATCAATTTAAATATAAAGACATACAGACATGCACAAACCTGGACTGCCAGGCATTTACAAGACATATTGTTAAACATACAGACACACAGACAGAGAGACAAACAGATAGACAAAAAGATAGACAGGATATCAGAGGGACAGGCAGGCGTATAGACAGAGAGACATAGACAGAGAAAGACAGACACACATACATTATTTCACATATTAGACCACAATAAGTTGTGTATCAGTGATGATAAAGGCATTGGTTATTAGAAAGTCTTAGGACTAGTTAGTATCGTACATTCCTGGTACTCCACCATACGACAAGTCTGACGTTTCAACGTGGCTCAAGCCCAACCCTCTCGTATGCGCAACGGCATATACAATATGCGTACACTGCTGTGGTAAAATGTTCTCTGGTAAGAATTTGCCAGCATCTTGCCTGTATTGGGCACGGTTTGAAAAGTAGCACATGATACGAAATCCGCCTGCGAAAACAAAACATCACAGTGAAGGCATTTACAAATATGTTTTAAATTTATATGACTATACATGTAAACTATTTAGCATCTTCGTCAAAACATATTATTTTACTATGCGCAATTCATCATCATCATCATCATCATCATCATCATTATCATCATCATCATCATTATCATCATTGTTATGTCCTGGCCGATAAGTATATGCGGTTACGTTTGTCTCACATGCTTACTGATCTGTCTTACCCCATTTATAAGGCCAAGTCATCCATGCAATTTTGTCTTTCTTGAGTGCCTTCCTTCTCCTAACATGTCATACAGTCTGTGTACATTTAAATCTCCTAATCTGTTTAAGGTTTTTATCTCTTATCGCATCGCCGACCAGGTGACTTACTGTTCCGCCAATGGGGTACTCGGTCGTCTGTCGGAATGGTGGTAGAGTCTAGTCAAAGCTTTAACAATACAACAGTACTTTTCAAGGCTACACGGTAGCCAGCAGCTTGAGGCCATGAATCTTATTAGTCTATACTGTGTGGCGTTGGCAGTCATTACTATCCACAACCTTATGTTCTCGTGTACTTTCAATAAATTTAGACACAGTTGATCCTTCATGTAATTTTGTCAGACTGTCCAGCATATGCCATTTCGGTCTCCATCTGCCTGGCCTCCCTTCCAACTTTCCTACTGCCACGGTGTACTCCAGTTTTTTTTCCTCTCCTTCTCATCACAGGATCAAAGAATGATGGCTGTTTCTAATTTGGACAATCAGTTCTTTTCGTGAGTCAGTTTCTTTTAAAACGTCTTTATTACTCTTTTTATCTGTCCAGGGTATTCTCATCATTTGTCTATAAAACCACATCTCCGCAACTTTTAAATAAGTTTTCACTAATTTACTAACTGTCCATGAATCACTTCCGTATATCGTTGTTGGATTCATTTAGCTTTTAAGAATTTTCATTCTAGTCTCAATTGACAAAGAAAGATTTCATAAAATATTCTTCATTTTGAAATATGCTGCCTTTGCTTGAGCTATTCGACATTTACCTTCCTTAATACATCTTCCATGAATAATTCGCATATAAACAGTCACAAGTCTTAAGAGGCTGGTTCAACGCGATAAGATCCCCCTCGCCCCATCCTAGTCGCACTGACGGTGTGTTTAACCAAGACCGACTCCATCTGACGGAGACGGCATTGGTTTAGCTCTTACCTGAAACCCCAAATGTCCTGAGCTCAAATTTGCACATAGCAGTATTTTTTTATTTTTTTTATTTATGCGTACAGACTATGAAAATCGTGAAGGTTACACGTGTGACACGCTTCGCAGCAACTAAGACCATATCTATCTACTTTTATCCCACCAGGGCATCACACAAGCGATAAACACCCGATGACACAAAGTGCCACCATGCGGATGAGGATAACTGTGGAGAGGTCCCAGAAACCGCGTTCAGCCTTTAGACCATATTTATGGCCGGGCTATATTGCGGTCCCTGCCAGAGTAGGGCTTCGTTTAACGAAAAATTGCATCCCACGGGGGGATGTCAATTTATTAACTATGACCCTCAAAATGTGCAGGCGTTGTGGCAGTATAGTCGGTGTAACAAAAAGCGGGAAAAAAAATAACGAAGAATGCTGGTCGGACAAAGCTCTACGAGATACTGACAAGAGGAGAATAATAACCTTTGGAGAAGATGAAATGGTTCAACGGACTGAGAATCGAAAGTTGAAGATGGCCAGGTGGACGTGTTTCATAAATGTGAGAAATCGCCTGGGCTTAAAGAAGGAAAGAGATAATGAAATAATGAGAAAGGAGAGAACATCGAAAGTCGCGAGCAGTGAGGACGAAGCGTCTTAGCCGGGTGATCGCAAAACAAGGACTGTAGTTTGTGAACATAGCAATTTACTGAATGGCTGAGAGTTCACTTGGTTAGAAGAAAGATATTTCTACAGTGTGTTAGAAAGTGTGTTAACAGTTGATAACAGTGCACAATCTGTTAGTGGTGGAGCAAACGTCATAGCAAACTTTATTAAAACATTCGTATTGATATTAATGAATAATTATCGACCTACTCAAATAGACATTGTGTTTTATAATAAACTTCATTTCATTTGGTGTGTTGATCGATCACTGGCCATGTATGTAAACACAATTGACATAACTACTCTTTCTCATTATACTATGTTCCGATAGGCACATCTGACTATGCTTGGGTGGGTGTGGAGAGCTACTATATATTGTACCACAAGAGCAACGATAACAAAACACAACTGTTAGAAAAGCGATAGAAAAAACAACCACAGAAACAGGAAGGTCATCTAGCACCACTTTTTAAACAGATCTCACGAACAGTAATGAGACAACGTCTTTATCCAACTCTTCTCTAACATGTAACTAGATGAAGAAATATTGAGAAAAAGTGGAAAGACAACAAACAGTCTTACTTACTCGCATATGTCACACACAAGAGGGTAAACCACACGCAGAGCATAGTTCATAACATCTGAAAGAGTCAGTTGCCCATACTTTAGTTTTCAAAAGCGGTATTTTTTTTTTTAAATTCTACCTTGCAAAGTAACGTCAATTACCAATAAAGCGTTACATTTGATCTCATTTCATCCTAAATGCTGCTAGCCCCAGATTGCATTAAATCATATTCTTCAACATGTGTGTAACAGATCAGTGTCGGTCCACTAATATGCCATTGAATTCCGCCAAACATGACAGACGAAATCAAACAGCGAAAACCAAATGTACGTATAAAAGTGCTTCGACTAGCAAAAAAAAAAAAAAAAACTATACATTTGTATTTTTCACAGAGTGATTTTTTTTAAAACTATGCTATTTATCGGCTTATGTGGCTTAGGTTTTAAGAAATAGCTTCGTAATGACGGTGTGCCAGGTTTTATTACAGCTGCAGGCCTTACGCCTTGCTTTGGTTTCGACAGTTATATCAAGAAGCTCACCGCCCAAAAATCACTGTAAATCTTCTGGACGTAAATTTAGCTAGTAAAACCAAAAGAGCCAAAAAATGCTTGGGTTGGTTCTGCTACGTCCTGTAAAGGATACGCAACTAAGTAACTTTTTACATAAATAAGAGATATGTTGAAGTGTAGAGCATAGACACTCTCCTGCGTATGGAAAGGTCGTGGATTCGGGTCCTGACGTGGGCGATTTAACAAAATGACCTTGGCTCCCAGGTTGACCTCATCATGAGGGAGTACCAGGTACAGTCTTGGGAAGTAAAGGCGACCGGCGTGATGCTGACCACATCATCAACCCAATGCTTATTGGTTTATGAAATATAGGTCTAGTCCTATATGTCCAATACGCAAGAAGTCATGGGAGAAGATATTTTA
>CAJHNH020008323.1:205000-252500 GCA_905116865.2 Candidula unifasciata | reverse complement strand
AAACAACAAAGCCATTATTATTGGACATTATTACAGCTTTTTATTTGTAATGCATTGTGTTTTCATACATAGTATTTTTTTTTTAAATGATAAACTGGTAAATGTTTGTCTCTAATAAAAGAGTGACAGGAGTATTTAAAACAGTACCTACACTAGTGATAGAAGTATAAAGAATGTGTCTGTAGCTAGACTTTGAAATGATAACAATGATACCCTACTAGTAATATTGTGTGTGTGAAGAGGGTGAGTGACGTGATCATGGTAGGGATAGAGATCTGGTGGGGGTATGTCTGTCAGCAAAGCATCATAACAACGGAAATGAAATGGAGGGAGCCTAAGTCCTTTTTTTATAAATGCGTTTTAATAATACATTTTAATAGTAATATTAATAATACAAATCATTATTATTATTTGCTAAATGGTAAATACATATGAGATATTGTAAACAATATATTACAAATACACACATTATTAAAAAAGAACGTCCATATTTTACTTTGGGGACTACTGAGGTTTCTGACACTGCTTTATTGTGGGGGAGGAGGGGGCATTAGTTTCCCTAAATGTTTTTTTAAAATACTATCATCATCACCACTTTTAGCCGACAAGATAGGGCGATCATGTCTCAGCACAACACATGTTGCTTTCATGGTTGTGTATAAACCCAACTAAAGCTCACCATGACGGCTTCAAACGCTACAATAAACCGACAACATCATATTGAACCACAGCCAGGTAAATACAGCGGTTGTGAGGAAATGAAAAAAAGAGATGTCGAATGATATTTTAAAAAAAACAAAGGTTAATAAAAAACTGAAATAGTTCCTGATTTTAGAACACAAAGAAAGCCGCCTTGGTATAGACGTTAAACGCTCGCATGTGGTTCAGAATAACATAGGTTCGGCTCCTGGGTATTCCTTTGTTTTATTAGATTGGCTCTTAGGTCGACATAGTCTTGAATAACTACTAGGTATAGAATTGGGAAGTAAGAGCGGCCAGCGTCATGTTGGCCGTACCATCCACCCACCCATGTCCTCGACTTTCACTGTTCTCCTCAACTCATTAACTAGCCACCTCCCAAATTACCAACTGTTTCTTACAAAAGTGATATATTAATCTTCTTCGCAATCACCATCTTGATAAATTGTACTCGGCAAGTCAGAAATGCCTCGCTGTTTCGTAGGGGAGATTGCAATTTATTTGCATAGGGACACCGACAGTCTATCTGGACACGATGGACTTTTAGGGATAAGACTTCTTATAGACTAGATAACAGCTCGAGGCCCTCTCAGCAGCCTTGTCCAGTTGTTTTAGTGCTCGTTTGCGCTTGTTTTCTCTCAAGCCCAATTGCCTAATCACATTGTACACAGAAGTGGAGACAAGACCTCTTGCGCCTACCTCGACGGCGAAAATTCTTACTGTGTACACGTCGTTTTTCCTCAGACCAGCCGCGAGTTCACTGTATTTCTCGATCTTATACATTTGACTTTCGTCCATTCGTGACTTATACAGTACGGTCAGCCAATCAAGATGAGCTGTCGTTTCTCCGCAGAGTGTAGAACTGTGTCGGTTTGCAGGCTGTTCTTCCGGATTAACTCTGGATACTTTTTGTGACCAGCCAGGGTAACTGCCAGTAACCAGTCCCTCGCACAGTCAAGCTCCGATGGAGCGTATGTGACCTTGTTGAATTTACATTTATAAATCTGCCCAGCCTTCAGAAAGCGCACGGGGACAACGGTAAGACTGGCCCTCGCATTGGCCCTCATCCTAGCTTGGTCGACAACGGCCGCCAACTCTTTCAGGACCTTGTTGTAGCGCTAAGTATAGCTTCCCTGGGTTAGGGCTTTTCCGCACGCAGACAAAACGTGCTCGAGCGTTTGCTTAGAATACACAATGGGCATGTCGGACCAGTAGCCGCATGCCTTTTGACCATGTTGACACCAGACGGTAACACATATAAACACGAGAGAAAACTCACACCCCTGCCCCTTAGAAGTGACCGTCTGACAGCTTTAGGCGGAGACTCACCGCCCAGTCACAGTATCCTGTCCCGCCCCTGTCATTCATTACTGTGTACATAGGCGGGGCCAGAGCCCGAAATTGTGAGTAGTTCCAAAAAATATTGTTAATTTCAGTAGCCAGGCAAATGTATTAGTTGCAATACAAGAACATATGTTGAGGGGAAAAAAATTAAAAGAAGTTCACTGCTTCACGTTAAAACACAGTTGAAGCTGTACGAATTTTGATTATTCACAAAACGTAAAAGGTGTACACATAGAATATAACTGTGTCTTTCGTACATATTGCAATAATCAAACTTTCACTCTTGAACTTTGATAATTAACTCCTCGTCAGTTCATGTTTTCTTTAGATGAATTATGTTAACTGCGTTGTTGTAGACCCATTACAATTCCCTTGTTGATGGTGTCGTTTCCAATGTAGTATTGAACCTGAATATGAATTTCAAAAGTGAAAACAATATTCAGACTTTTAAATGTATAATGATAGCGAAAAGTGCAGGAAGATCATACACGCCGGTAAATTTATTCTTAGATTAAGACATCGACGTATGACATAAAGAGATAAAAATTTGTGGTATATTAAGTGACAGTGGTAAAGATTTACAGCATAAGAAATTAAAGACATTCAGGAGTCAGTGAGAGCTAAAGTGGGGAGAAAGAGAGAGTGATGGGGAGAGAGAGTTAGAGGAAGAAAAGGAGAGAGACAACCAGAGAGAGAGAGAGAGAGAGAGAGAGAGAGTCTATGTATGTGTGTTGAGGTCTATATGTGTTTCAAAATTATAATTTTGTCCCCTATATCATCCTGGACCCATTGTATGGAGAACAAAAATAGACCACTGATTCCCCAACAAAAAGTCGTAGGAATCGACTAACAGCGGACGTCCTTTCAAGTCGAAGCACATCTGCCTGAAATGCAAGGAACTAAGAGTCTGCATACAAATAAACCAGATGAGAAAAGAAAATGTAGACGCAACACTCAGGATCTGGAACAAGACTAAAGTACGGATGTAGAAGAACACCAAGAACTTTCCGCTAAAGTTTACAGCCGATAAACGCAAAGAAGAAGAAGAAAATTATAGCTTCCCTAAAAAACTGTATTCTCTTGTCCGCCCAAAGTCAACAAATAGTTATGGTCCATACTATTCTATTTAACAAAAACACGGTTTGTTTATTCATGTAGATCATATATGTGTCTAAAATGGGATTTCTATAAAAACAGATATTGCTAGACCGATATTATGCTACCAGTGTTTAGTGTAAACACTAACTACAATTACTGGACTAAAAATCAACTTCAAAATTAAAAGTCTTACAAAAGCTATAAAGTTTTTAAAAAAAAATTATGATGTAAGAACATTAGAAGAAGAAGAAGAAGAAGAAGAAAAAGAAGAAGAAGAAGAAGAAGAAGAAGAAGAAGAAGAAGAAGAAGAAGAAGAAGAAGAAGAAGAAGAAGAAGAAGAAGAAGAAGAAAAAGAAGAAGAAGAAGAAGAAGAAGAAGAAGAAGAAGAAGAAGAAGAAGAAGAAGAAGAAGAAGAAGAAGAAGACGAAGAAGAAGAAAAAGAAGAAGAAGAAGAAGAAGAAGAAGAAGAAGAAGAAGAAGAAGAAGAAGAAGAAAAAGAAGAAGCAAAATCTGTCTTAAATGCAAGCAGTATCTCCTGTCTTAGTTTGCATGGCAAGTTATAGAGAAGACAGGTAAAGTAATTTTAAGGACACTTTTCCAGTCTTTCAGGTGTTTTTAGCAAATACGATTAAACATATATTTTATAGACCAATCGGCACTCGGCGGGTGGTGTGGTCAACATCAGGCTAGACCCCTTTACTTTCCAGGACTTCATTAGGAAACAATTAAATGTGTTGTCTTTATTTATTAGGCGCTGTCGGTAGGAGAATTTACGATCCAATGTTGGTGGGCGGCAATGACTATTGCCATTCCGTGTCTACGTAGAAGGCGTTTACGGTCATCAGTCTATGCTGTCCTATAATGATCTCTTGCTTTACATAACATCTTTTCATGTGGCGTGGTTGCATTTTAACGAGACGACCGAAACATCTGATTTTCTGTTTTTCAAAGAATTTGGTGCACCGTGTTGTTCCCACTGTCTGATAGCATCATTTCTCACTTTGAGCATTCTTTCTCACTTTCTTTACAGTGGTTAAATTCGGCGGCTTTCCACATATGTATCAGTTAAAAGGTGTTAATTTTATGCAGGTTAGCCTTGGGTAATGTCGGTAAACCGCAATGTGTCTATATATAACACGTGCATGTAGTTGTTCGAAAGAATATATAATTAACAGTAATATTAGATGGTATAGGCCTCAAATGTGCATACACTATTTGCATTGAAACCTGAGCGACAAAGGTGAAGGGTACAGATCAGGCAGTCATCAATAGATGATTAATAATGTCGTGTGATGTGGTAGGACTTGGTGATTAGTGACGATGATGAAGAGTTATATTTTATTTGTATATATAGTCTTGGCGGCGTTCGAGGCTTTGCGAGTCCGACTCGTAATCCAAAGAACTGAGATCGAAACCCACTGCTGGCTGCGTGGATTTTTATAATAGTATGGGCGTCGCAGGTTGACCCAGCCTAAAATGGGTACCAGGATGGCTGTCCTGTGAAAGTAAAGACGGCCGGCGTAATGCTGACCACATTACCCATCCAGTGCGGATCGGTCTGTAATAATATGGGATGCTCTGCCCATATACCCGATGCGCCTTAGGCGTTATAATGGATCTTTACTTACTTTACTTACTTATATAGTCTTGTATAGCAGAGTCTCTTTTTCTTTTTCTTCTTATTATTTTTACTATTAATATTCTTCGCAAGTTGCGTTGATAATGACGTTGGCTTTACGTATCTATAAGGTAACATCTCTGCAGCATCATCATAACTTTACACGAAATGGCTGATTGTCCGTGAAAGACACAAGAAAACAACAAACAAGGAGAAATGAACCACACATGTATGTAAACCTGGCAAAAATCTGGCTTCGCTAAACACAGTAATCAAGGCGTCAGATGAAATATAATCCCAGAAGTGAATATACAGCAATTAGAAATCTCCAACCTGCGGCACATAAATATGCAGATATACACATTGTATGCATGTAAAAACATGTCTAAACGATAAGTAGAACTAACTGACCTCCATATAAAAAAGTCAATTACGAAGGATTAAAAAAAATCGTTGCGGCTAGAAAGCTTTCATACGCATACAACAAACGTGGGTAATAACGCACCTACATAAAATACTACATTAAAAAAACCTTTTTCGGAGAGGTCTCTAAAAATGTCAACCTTTAATTAAAAGATTAAAATTTACCCTTCCCTAATTGTTACCCGCACAGATAACATCACCTCTCTGAGAGAATCGGTCGTTGGGAGAGAGAGAAAAGGAGAGAGAAAAAAATAGAGAGGGGAGAGAAGGGGAGAGAAAGAAAGAGGTGGATATACAAAGCGAGAGAGAGAGAGAGGGAAACAGAGAAAATGAGAGAGAATGGATAAGAGAGGGAAAGAGATAGAAATACGAAAGAACGATCAAACGAATAAAAGGAACACAAACTTGACATCTAGGCGCGTCATACATTCGACACTTCAAGACTCTCATCTCTCCCACCTCAGTTGTATATTTATCTACATATTAGGTTGCCCTCCTGTATATCACAAAATAGATAGTATGAGGGTAGGGTTAAAAAAAAAATACAAAAGCATGATGACAAATATATATATTCAGATACATGCGGGCGTTCAAACTCCTAGAGAGACAGACAGCATAAAAGAGTATGTCTATATGTGTGTGTGGTGGGTGTGGAAACTCAAACCTAGACATAAAAGCTAGTTATGTATCCTTTGCATGGCATTGCAGAATCAAGACCAGTTTTTGATTTTACAAAACAATTTTACATCCAGGAGTTTGCAATGGCATCTAAACAGTCAGCTCTAGATTTTACTGTCAAAAGTAACGCAAGGCTCTCTGCTGCCAAACTACACACACACACATATATATATATATATATATATATATATATATATATATATATATATATATATATATATATATAAACATGCACATATACAAACATACATATTAACATACGTATAGACATGAACATATACATGCATTTATACATACATTCGCACACACCGATAAATACAAAGATACACACATACAATCATACATACATATAAACATGCATACAATAATAACTAAAAGAATACATACATAATACGTATGTGTGTGTATATATATATATATATATATATATATATATATATATATATATATATATATATATATATATATATATATATAGTGACGCTCGCACGCGCGCGCACACACACACACACACACACACACACACAAACAAGTTTATTTAATACATTCCAAATTATCTATCCCATCTGAAAGAATGATTGCATTTACTGAGTTGGATTTAGTTAAGAAAGAGCCCACATCACAGCACTTCATATGTGCTCTGTCACCCCCTCATGGCTAGCACATAACTTAAGTTATCGATGGTTATAATAATACTATTACTTTTATTATTATCATTATTGTTATTATTGTTACTAATGGTAAACTTGTAAAAAGTAATTGTCTAACAGCTTTCATAATATAAAGACATACCTGGGGAGAAATGTATTGCTTCTGTTTGTCCACCCTTTACTCCCAGTAACGGCAAGTAGCTGAAAGCAGAATGCCGTAAATTTGACATTTCAGTACCTGAGCAATACAGACAAAAATCTTGAAGTCCCTGCATATAGTACAAGATCCGACAATTAGGTAATGAGACTAATTTTATTATGGCCAAAAATGCCATCTGTGAAGCAAAACATGGAATCTAAAAAAGCAACATTCATCTATGATCTGGCAACTTTTCATCGCCGCTCGAAAAGAAGACAACAAGCATGCTGACATTTTTTGACGTAGTTAGAGGTGCATTGTTACGCAGTGAGCACGGGACAAAAGCAAACATTAAATTTTTTTTTTTTTTAAACTCAGAAAAAGTGCTATTGAAATAGTTAAATTATTGCGACACGTTTATGGGGATAATTGTTTACTTCATGCACACATTTTCAGGTGGTATTCACGACTGACAAGTGGTGTGGAAATGACTACTAATGCATCTAAACCTGGACGCCAAATTTATGTTCGTAATAATGAACTCATTGCAAAAGTCAGAGAATGGATACAAGAAGATCATTGTTTTACTGTGAGGATGATGGAAGATGAATCTGGTGTTAATAGGGAGACCATTCATAACATTTTAGTGCAATATTTTGGCAAGAAAAAGTTGCATGCTGGTTTGAACCACATTCGTTGTCTGATGACCAAAAAACATCAGCGGGTTGAGTACCCAAGAGACATCATCAAAACAAGAATTTTTGGCCACAAAACAAGTGTGTTTTCCCAGCCTTCCACCATATTCTCCAGATTTGTCTCCCTGTGATTATTTTATATTTCCAAAATTAAAGTTACGATTGAAAGGACGCTACATTAACGATATTGATGACATCCAAAGGGCCGTAACATCGACTTTTATGGCCATAACAACTGAAGAACTATAGAGGTCCTTTCAGTGTTTGTTAGATCGTGCCACTTGTTGAATCAATGCACAAGGGGTCTACTTTAAATCAGATACAGGTTATATATTCAACTGTTGATTGTATTAATTGTATGGAATTAGTCTCATTACTTAATTGTCGGACCTTGTACATATACTATTCGCTTGTACTGTTTTGGTTTTTGCTAGAAATTTTACTTGTTTGTGTTACCTTACCCCGGAATTCTTCTTCTTCTTCTTCTTCTCTTCTACCTTATACCTCATCGAAGTGTCGGGGGTAGATGTAATGTTCGTTGATGAGCTCTGTCAACAGCACTATTAAGACTGATGTTCATTTCTGTAAGACTGTTCTTAATGCCATCACTCCATATTTTCCAAGGTCTTCCACTCGCTCTATACCCTTTGTAACGTTTTAGTGTGGCTCGCTGTGGCATATAGTACCAGGGCATTCTTGTTAGGTGTCCAAACCATTTCATTTGTTGTTCATTTATGACCTGTAAGACTGGCTTTATTCCTAGCATTCGTCTGATTTTATGATTTTGAATTCTTTTCTTGAAACTGCTGCAGCTCTTCTAAGGCATTCAATCTCTGTTGTCACAATTTTACTTCATTGGAGGATGTAAGTGTCCACGTTTTGCACTGATAGCATAGTGTTGGCCAAAAAATAGTTCTAATAAGATTCACTTTAGTACTCCAAGGTATCTGCTTGTGTGTCAACAGGGGAGATAGTTGACCCATTACTTGATTAGCTTTGGCACATCTGGAGCTAATTTCTCTGTCCAGTTTTCCGTCTGATGTAAAAATTGCTCCCAAATACTTAAATTCCTCTGTTTGTCTCAGGGTGTTGTTTTTTCAATTAATTTCTAAATTGTCTTTATGTCTTCCCATCATCATTGTCTCTGTCTTCGTAGTGTTTATTTTCAAATTATATTCCTCCCCTTTGTTACTAATTTGATTTAGGTGGTTCTTTAGGCATTCCGTATTTTCTGCTACGAGTACCTGGTTGTCGGCGAAAAGTAATTAGGTTATGTCTTCATCCTGATTAAAGTTTGTTTAGCTACATATGGTATCCATGTATGTTATAAAAAGAAGCGGCGATAGTACAAAGCCCTGACGCACACCAGAGTTCACTATAAAAGTTCTTGACAACCCAGCCTTTGATGTTATGCAGCATTCATTACGGAATTCTACTAGAGTAAAAATAACTATTCGTTCTTTTCAGGATGAAATTTTTCGTTATTTGAAGCCCTACTCTGGCTTTTGCCAGGAGCCTCAATATAGTCTGGCCATAAATATGGCCTAAAGGCTGAACGCGGTTTCTGGGACCTCTCCACTGTGATTCTCACCCACATGGTGGCACATTGTGTCATGTCCTGGTGGGGTAGAAAGTCAGTCATTCAGTCAGTTCTACTAGAGAGTAGATCGTGCTTGAGTGTAAAGTACTTAGAATAAGAAAACAGTGATACAAAAGTACCAAACAAGTCTTCTTCTTCGTCTTAGCGTTCGCAAGCTGTAAACTAGAACGGAAAGTTTCTGGACCTTGGTCTTGTTCTAGGGCTCTAGTTCGGTTAGGACATCCGTAATACAGATCTTCCTTATTTGTGATTACTTCTGAGCCATTCTGACAGGTGTGATCTGACTTGGAAGGAAATGCCCCAAATGAGTTCTTTTTTCTTTTAAGGGGAGCAGTAGGTCCTTTCTTGTCCAGCCCTAAATGTTTTCCTGGAACCCACATGGGGTGTTAAAATCAGTTCACATATTATGAGTAAATGAAACATGGTTGTGCAATCTGTTAAAAGAGCATACTGTTGCAACAATGTTACTCTTGCTCAGTCCAAGTTGATGTCAACTCTCTGCCTCGTCCGTTCGTCATCATAAAGGCGCCCATGCGTCTCCACAGATCACGATCCCTCGTTGCCTGGAACCGCTCTCTAAGATAATATCCCTCTATGCCATTGTTTCATTCCATCCAGCATCTTCTCTCTTGGTCTGCCTCTACCGCTTTTCCCACTGATCTTTCCAGCTGTCAAGATGTTATCCAATGTCTCTTGTCTTATTATGTAGCCAAAGAACTGAGTTTGTCTCTTTCTCACTGTTGTATATAGAGATCTTTTTTTTATCGTTCACCGGCTGTGAATTCCGGCGGAAGGTCCCGGTTAATCGTCCGCTTGGACTTTTGGCTATCACCCGGACCTGATTTTAGCGTGTACAACCGTTTTAATGTTTCCTGCCTCATGGGCAGCTGTACTCCGACTTCGAAGGAAGACGTCAGGCCTATTTTTTAGGTTGACTGTAGCCATTGTTTTGTGTGGGTCGAGACGTTGCCTGATTTGTGTGGAGTCCACTTTGTCTCCTTCTCCGCAGGTATTGCCCCCGGAGTACCCCTTTTGGGCAGCCCCCTGTGGAACGGTTAACCCTCAAGGAAAGGCAGGGGCAGATCATGGGCATTCCCTGCCATCCAAGGAGGCTTCCATGTATGCAGAGCCGGCACATGGCGCTCTGGTTCTGGGCTCACCCAAGGAATCGTCACGTCCTGCACATGCCTGCTTAACCTCACAACCGTATTAGGCTTCCCGCTCGACAAGAGCTGCGCCCTCTGGAAGTCAGCGGGGAGCAGCCCTTGGGTTTTGGACTTTTGTGACCTCACGAATAGGTACATTCTTTTTTTCCTTCGCACGTTAGAATTCTTTGACGAGCCGTTAGCCCGACATAATTTTACATCCTGCGTGAGGCATATCGTTATCAGTTTTTTTTTTTTTACGAGTGGGGTCTTTGGGTGTGGACATTTGGTCTTTTTCCGTTCAATACAAATTGTGGTGGTCAGATTTTGAGCTTACTCGTGTGCCGTAGGATCTAGTTTTGTCGGACATTTGGGCTAGCCAGCCAATGGACTGTTGCTGTTGTGGTGTACCTCAGCGCGGTGACGACGACACTGAGGGTTACATGAGGATGTACATGGATGGCCAGCCTATGGATGGTTGCTGTTGTGGTGTACCTCAGCGCGGACGACGACAATAAGGGTTAACCGAGGATGTACATGGATGGCCAGCCTCTGGATGGTTGCTGTTGTGGTGTACCTCAGCGCGGTGACGACGACACTCAGGGTTAACCGAGGATGTACATGGATGGCCAGCCTATGGATGGTTGCTGTTGTGGTGTACCTCAGCGCGGTGACGACGACACTGAGGGTTAACAGAGGATGTACAGTGAACATTGTTCTCTTCACTCCGCATTCTTTTAACCAAGGGTTGTGATTTTTAGCTGTACTTTTGGCAAGCATACTCAAGTTCCTAGTGAGTTTTGATAACCTTTTTCACCCAAGCGTTTGGGGGCGGGCTGATGAGAGCCACAAGGACACATCACCTCCGGGGGCCGCCAAACTCCGAGATCCCCTGACAGCTCTGTTAATGCTCATTTGAGACATTATCCGTGGCGCACGACGAGGACGTGCTGCAGGGGTCTTGCGTGAGGTTCCGTAAAACCAGAACAGTGAAGGACTGGCGCCCGAGTGACTTACGGAGTATCTCCTTATACACATCATGTTGGACTTAACTTCCCCTCGCGCCTGTGACATAAATCACCGCGCCACATATAGAGATCTACTTTCATTAGCTTCTTTCAAGCAATCGTTGTTAGTTACTCTGACCCTCTAAGGTATTCGCAACATTGGTCTTAGAAACCATATCTCTGTTGCTTTCAAATGCTTCTTAATTTGTTCACTGACATTCCACGATTCGCTGCCATACAACAGAACAGGTTCTATGTAACACTGTATCACCCTCTACCTGACATTAAATGACAGCAATCTATTGCATAGGATATTTTTCATTTTCTGAATTGCAGCTTTCGCTTGACCTATTCTGCTATTAATCTCTGTCACACGTTTTCCATCTTAGCATATGATTGTTCCCAGATATTTGAATTGATTGACTTGGTTTAGTATTTTTCCTACAATTGAGATATCACAACGTGGACTTATCTTCTTTTTGGTAAAACCATTACTTTCGTTTTCTTGAAATTCAATGAAAGTCCTTTCTTAGCACTCTCCATCCTCACAATATCCAGCAGGTGTTGTGAAACATTTGCATTTTCAGCCATCAAAACTGTATCGTCTGCATAACGCAAATTGTTTATATACCCTCCGCTATAAGGTAAAATATGGACAAACAGAGGTATAGTCAAAACACGACGATGACGATAATACAGTTTTTTTGTCATCATCATCATGCTCCTTTGCAGAACGTCGCTCTCATCACGGTCCGCCTGAAAGAAACTCGGTCTCTCGCCAGCTCTCCCGCCCGTGGTGTATTGTTGGCTGCACTAAAATGGCAGGTGGCGTGTACTTTTGTGGCTGCACTATCGGCTTTGGTGATTGCTCATTTGTGCCAAAAGTGAGCTGCCATTCTAGCGTGGGACCAATATTGTTGGCGCATCATACTTTTGCCTTATGTATTTTAATAGGCGTTTACAAGCTCCACTATTTTGCTGGAACTGACACGTTTTTCACTTGTTATCAAATTGGACTGTGAAGAGCACTGAGTATGAATTCCACTGGCACAGCATGGAAGCAGTTTTTGGGTGACCCGTCGAAGCAATGCTGGAGCCTTGATTAACGACCAACCAACGACTGCAAGCACTGTAAACACAAAGCACTTCATGGCGTCGAAGTGGGTCCTTTAGTGTTTCATTAACCAATTAACTCTGTGGCTGCAATGGTATGATATTATTTCAGTAATCTTTTTGTGTTAAAACTATAGTGATAACGTGACTAAATACAAGATAAGAACGGAAAGGAATTATTTCACTGCGGCAGCTTGTTAATGTAAGTTAGGTATAAATCGTGTATTTACTAACGTTTTTTTTTTCTATAATAAAAAGGGTATCGTACTCACCCCAAAATGTATTCAAAAGGGACATGTAGTCAATACAAAGTGTCTGGATGCAATAGTATTGAAAAATGATGTCTTAAGAATTATGTTGGTACTGGGTACTTTTGCGTACCGCTAGGGGAAAAAAAGCATTGCCTACGAATGTTGTTACTAAAGTTAGTCACTTGAATTAGGGAAAAACTTTATTTAACCCCGAATTTTATTAAACATTACAAAATAACAATAAATCGATATTGCATTACTAATGACACTAGACATTGCTGCTAGGAACAAAATATTATGACATTATAGTTATTAGTCATTGCAGATAATGGATAGAACTTGCTTGTGTTCCAGTGTTGATTTGGTAAGCAGGAGAACCAAGAAAAAGAAGAACAACAACAACAAGGAAGACTAGAGGACCATGTTATTGAAGAAGACAAACAGCATCTTCAAGAACAAAAACAACAAAAACAACAACAAAGCAGAACAAGAAGAAAAAAGCAAACAGGCAAGAAAATAAGGAAGAGATAAATCCACGTGGAAGAAAGCAAAGTAAAAGTAGATAAAAACATTTAGGTCAGGTTTTAATTAGGGCTGTACCGAATAGTGATTTTCACTATTCGGCCGAATACGAATAGTGTATCATCATTATCAGGTGCCTTGCCGACTGGCGTAGGCGATCATGCCTCTCCACAATCTGCTATCTCCTGCAGCATGAATCAGTTCGTGTGCTGACACACCTCCATGCCATGCAACAAGGCTGTCAAGAATCTTCTATCGATGTCTTCCTCTATCCCTCCTTCCACAGATCTTTCTAGTGGTCACCAAATGTTCCATTTTTCCTCTTCTCATAACATGGCTGAAAAATGACGACTGTCTCCTTCTGATGTCTGTGATTAGTTGTCTTCGGGCTCCCACCCCTTTCAAAACCCTCGTTGGCTCGGCCGTTCGTTCGATGTAATTTAAACGCACCTTCATATTCTCGTTAGCAATATCTTCAAAATTGATTTGGGCGAAGACACCCTGAAAGAACGAAAAATGCATGATCTCTCTCTCTCTCTCTCTCTCTCTCTCTCTCTCTCTCTCTCTCTCTCTCTCTCTCTCTCTCTCTCTCTCACACACACACACATACAGACACACACTCTCATACACACGCTGCGGTTGGCATTTTATGCAGTTTGTACCACGCAACCGGGTCGCAGTTTCCCCCGCTACGAATGACTTGGGCAACAGCAACTATTGTGTTGATGAGAGAGTTATTTCAGTCCATCACAGTGTATGCAGAAACGGGAGTAAGGTAACCACTATTCGTTTTCGGCCCGACCGCAACTATTCGGCCGAATACCGAATAGTTATTAGGTCCACTATTCGGCCCCGAAGCGAATACGAAGCGAATATTCGATACAGCCCTAGTTTTGATACTAATGATAATGCTGCAAATAATGCTAGGAGCCAATAAGAATTAGATAGGTACAAAACAACAAACAAATCGATACAATGAGTATGTATACGACCTACAGTCGACACATGGCTCCCTTTGTTACAGTTGAGATCATATATGTAAGCGGGAACTTTCCTTGGCCGCAATAATTACCAGTGAAATCGTCTAGTTCTAATGAGCGAATCATGATACCGCCAAACCCCTCATCCTTGGCATAACAGGCCTGAAAAATATGTGCCAAGCAACTTTAAATATATCTACAACAGAACTAATAAAACATGCTGGTGACACATTTTTTTAAGGTAAACATATGTCTGTGACAAAGACATTCAGTTCAGTCATTTAGCAAACTAGAGGTCGACTCCTGCTCCTCCTTCCTGGCACCATGCCGTCCGCTATTATGTTTTTTCCTAGTCCGATTTTTCTTCTTCTTCCTCATCTTTCTCTTTCTCTTCTTTTCTTCTTCTGCTTCTTCTTCTTCTTCTTTTTCTCTTTCTTCTTCTTCTTCATCTTCTTCTTCTTTTTCTTCTTCTTCTTCTTCTTCTTCTTCTTCTTCTTCTTCTTCTTCTTCTTCTTCTTCTTCTTCTTCTTCTTCTTCTTCTTCTTCTTCTTCTTCTTCTTCTTCTTCTTCTTCTTCTTCTTCTTCTTCTTCTTCTTCTTCTTCTTCTTCTACTCTTTCACCTTGTACCTCAGCGAAGTGTCGGGGGTAGATGTTCCATTTGTTGCTGAGGTCAGTCAAGAGCACTATTAAGATTAATTTTCATTTATGTAAGGCTCTTCTCAATGCCATCATTCCATGTTTTTCAAGGTCTTCCGATCGCTCTATTTTCATTGTAACGTTTCACTTAAACTCGCTGTGGTAGATAGTACCAGGGCAGCCTTGTTAGGTGTCCAAACCTCTTCATTTGAGGTTCTTTCATGACATGTAAGACTGGCCTCATTCCTAGCATTCGTCTGATTTCGTGATTTCGTATTCTGTCTTTCCTCGAAACTCATAATACACTGTTGCGCTAAATACATAAAAATATTTCACCGCCCGAGATAAGATGCTGTTTATTTTAAAATCTTCCTTGATATTCCGATCTTTTAGGATATCTGTATTTATTTCCTTCTTTGCGTATGGTATTCTTTACATCTTTTTATAGCAGCTCAGTTCACAAGCCCTTTTTCTGAAGTAGTCCGCCACTGGCATGCGTATGTTGCTGCAGGAAAGATGCATGCTCTGAAAACTTTAACTTTGATTTCAATGCTGGTCCTTAACCATAGACGTTTAATGCTGTATATTCTTTCTATTGCTAAGGCCATCCTCTTTTTTTTTTTTAACCTCCGTTAGATAGTCTATTTAATCTGTTTATTATGTAGCCTAGATATTCAAAGTTTGTGACATGTTCAGTTTCATCATCATATATTGCTTCTTTTTGCAACAGGCATTTTTTTTCAGTGAAACTATTTAGTTGTTCCCATGTGAGACGTAACTTTTCGTTATTTTAAAGAGTGCTCCAGTCAATGCCGGGGGCCCTAATATAACCCAGCCTTTGGGTTGAACGGGGTTTCGGGAACCATGTCCCCGGGTGATCACCAACCGAATGGTTGGCACTTTCTTTCCCCAGGTGTTTATCGTTCGCTGTGATGTACTGGTGGGATAAAACGTCGAGTCATTATTCTGTAGACATTATTTTTGTTTTTCTTCAAATTCAAGAACATGTTGTGATATTCACTATGATTTTGTGTATACGTAATAAAATAGTGTATCCCCTCCAGACTGTGCCAAAGGAGGACACGGTCATGTACATAGTGAGGTTATGGAATAGGTTAGCTGTTAATTATGAGCAGATCAAAGTTGTCACAAGTCTGGAGACTTTTTTTTAAAATGCTTTTCATCATATTCCCTGCACGTAAACAGAATATGTATGGTAGGTGAATGCACCCCTACCTCACCCTCTTTTGCAACTCCAACCAGTTTGTATTTTTGCCAGCTGCTCTGATAGCTGCATGTTGCTCATGATATCAACTTTCAGTTACACTATACCAAATGTTCTTGAAACCCCAAACTTCTCATGACATTCCACAGTTTCTGATGTAGGACGCAATCAAAGAACTTGCAACAATCAAATGTGTTGTGCTGAATATGTTGAATATAGGGTAAATGACATGTATAGTAGTTTGGCTGTGATTGCTTGAAAGTATGTAAGCTGAAAACTTACCCTGATGGAACAGTGAAGACAAACTACATTAAAGCTGACATACACAACAGAGAGGTTTAGCATTAGTCTGTGCTACGTTATGAAGTAGTTGCATCTATTCTTGTACAGCAGTTTGATTTATGTTTAAAAGTATGTACACACAATTCAAAAGTGTACCAGCCATGTGAACCTGTTGAAATGTGCCCCAGACAGCAGAGCATGTACTCCAGGACTGCACCGAATTAGACACATAAGGCAAACCTTTTGGCTAGAAAGAACAACAGTGGAACGTAAACTCTATGGACCAATGAATGAACTAACAACGACAGTGAAATTTATACAAGAGACAAAACTGCTGATATAGACAACTTATTTCAGGTGAACGAAAGAAGAAGAAGATGTTTTAAAGTACAGACAAGATAAGAAACATGATGGCAATCCCTGTGTTCGAACCTTAGATGAGATTGGGCGGCTTTAGCAGAAGGCAACTGGTGCACATAAATGCACGGCGTTGTCGTATAACAGCATCAAATCCCCTACCACAATAGACCCTCTAAAGAGTAAGATGACAATCTATAGGAATAGGGACTAGTAGGCGTCTAAATTACTTTTGCTGAGAAACAGGGTTAAGGACTGTTGGAATCAGTAGAAAGGTCTGACTAGCTCTTGCACTCACTCTGAGGAACTGTAAGGGCTCCTGAGAATAAAGTCAACCTTAATGCTGTAGACTAGCCCAACATTTACCTCTGAGCATTTATGGAGGGCAGTAGGTGTGTGATTAGCGAGGTACATTAGGTGAGATTCGCTTATGTATATTGCCTTGTTAATTACAGGATGTCTGAAAATCTAACAAACGACTGAGTGGTAGTCCGGTTCTCCAGTCAACAGTCAACAGTCAACATGAGAGACCAGCCAGCATTGCAGTGCCATCCCCTCATGTTCAGAGCCGTTTCCGAAGTCGATGTCTGTGAGTCGCTGTAGGGACTTGCAGAACTTTAAGCTAGTCCATGAAGAGGGTTCTTAGTCTACCGTGTAGCTAGACGAGTCATGAAGCTGTGAAAATTCGCACTCCTTGGTGCAGAAGAGTTTCTGGATTCTTTTCAGATAAGTCGACAGTTGCAGTGAATATCCACCAGCCTAGACCAAAATGACCTCAGTAATCTCTCTCCGCCCTCCAGCCGATGATGACAGTGGAAATGGCAGAGGCATTCACAGGAGATCCGTGCTCTAATCTTGATCTTTCAAACGGATATTGAACTTTCGTTCCCTCCAGTATGTTCTATATTTCGTCTTGTCTTGCCGCAGTTAGCTTATTACATTTTTTTTTCTTGTTCAGAAAGTTTCCTGTTTTTAGAAAAAAGTTGTCTTGATCAAATTGCTTGTAACAGTCAGAAGTGTAACCATATCTTGTCAGATCCACTGCTGTATATTCGTTCGACTGTTACCTTGTTTTCCAGTATGGGGGCAAACAAAGTGATGTGGAAGTCAGGCCGAGTAGTACCCAAGGATACTTATTAATTCTGTGGAGTTAGAACTCGAGTCGCCTCATCCCTGAGAAACGCTGAATGTATGTTTGAACCGAGGACTTAGCTTCTAGACAAACGATAGCCAACATTTAGAATTCTCCTGTCTCATAGTACCTGTGGATTTTAGGAAAATAATCCTGAAGTAAAGGTACGTGCGAAGCTGCCATACGACAGGTGTATACATATCAAAGGTGGAAAAGAGCATATTGAACATGACAACTTTGTTTTAATACCCGTGTATGCAAGCAAGCTATCTTCACTTATTAATTATTTAATTTTTTTTTTTTTTCTGTTTTTTCTTTTTGTTGTTGTTGTTCTTGCAGTTGTTGTTGTTGGTGTAAATCTGCTTCTTGTGTCGTTTTTTTTTTTTTTTTGATGAACATGTTTTGTACGGATGAGGATCAGACACACATACACACACACACACACACACACACACACACACTCACGCACACACACAAATAACTCAGAATTCCCAATGGATGACTTCTGTTTTCATGAGAGGTTATGGTTCATTTATATTGTTAAAGCTTCAGCCAGTCAGCATTAACCTGTTCGGTGTGTGGTAAATTAAACGGAAAGCACATTCCTTATCACAAACATTTCCGGAGTCCAGCGAATGACGTCACATTGAAGAGCTTGGTTTTTGGGACAGTTTGGCCAACTGTTATAGAACCAAACTGACGTTGGTTTCCTAAACTCATTCAGTGCCAAGGAATTTACAGCCCGATCTGTAATCTCAGGTACACGAAGGGTATACATTGTTGCATTAGGAATTGCATGAGGTTGAAAGAGCTGGTAGTAAAGTCAGAGTATAAGAAGAATATGTATACCAATTTGTTGGCAAAGAGCAAGCGTCAAAATCTTTTTCTCAATGAAGGATTTTACAAGGCTCAGAATGCTTGTGCGGGTTTGGGGGATAGATGATATTAGAGTTTCTATAACATCTTCTAGGGTAGCTACAGTTGGGGAGATATTGAATTCCGCCTTTGTTATGATATAAAGTGGTGCAAACGGACGCGAATGATGCCGACATCATGGTGTAGCAGAGAGAGAGAGGGGCGGGGAGGGGGGGGGGGTTGGGGAGAGAGAGGAAGAGAGAGTACAGAAATAGAATAAATAAAGTTTACAGAAGATATAAAATAAGTAGAAAGAAAGAGAGAGAGAGAGAGAGAGAGAGAGAGAGAGAGCGTAGATAGTGACTAAAGAATGTAAGAGTAGGCATAGAGTAAAGATAGAGAGTAGCGACACTGAAAGTAAAGATCAGAGAGAGAGAGAGAGAGAGAGAGAGAGAGAGAGAGAGAGAGAGAGAGAGAGAGAGAGATCCCAGAAAGAATAGTGAACGATTCAGTAAGTAAAATTCAACATTAAAAAAACAAAAACCAACCTTGACCATGACACTACGAATGTCCTCAAAAGAGGCCCATAATCTTCCACTCAGCAAATATCGATCTTTTCCATAGTGCTTAATTTGTGCGCCCCTCTCTATCATGAAGCATATCTATTAGGAGTACAAAGGTGCTATTATAGATAAATATTGATAACAATAACTAAGGGTTTCCGAAAGGTATCAAAGAAAATACTTCTTCTAAAAAATAATTACCTTTATTATGCTCGTGACCGTTAACCTCTTTGCGCTCCCCCCCCCCTTCCCATCCTCCCCAACCAATTCACGCCAGATTCAAAATATCCGCTTGAAAGCAAGACTTTCAGACGGCTGGCATGTGACCCAATCTCAAAGCTGCCACAGATTCCATAGACAACCATGACAACTGCTAAATAACAAGCATATTAACTATTGACTGGCTGTATTATATAGTGAAGTGTTTTGTCGACTGGCGTGGGTAATCATGCCTCATCACAATCTGCGATCTGCAACTGCGTGTATCAGTCCGTGTGTTGACACCCCTCTATGCTATGACACAAGGCTGTCAAGAATCGTCTCACGCTGTCTTCTGCTATCTCCCTTTCCCACAAATCTTTCAAGTGGTCACAGCATGTTCCAGCTTCCCTCTTCTCACAATGTGACCCTTGAAAAAGTGATGACTGTCTCTTTCTGACGTTTATGATGTGTTGTCTAAGAGCCTTCGCCTCATTCAAAACATCTGGGTTGCTCTTTTTAGTTGTCCTAGGAATTCCACGAATTCTTCTGTAAAAGCACAACCCCGAGGCTTCAATAAAGGACTCACAGAGTGACTATTGACGATTCCATATTTCGTAGGCATTAAAACAATCAAATACGGAGTTTCTAAAGAAATTATCAATTTAAAAAACAAAATGCAAAAGAAACTTATTAAAGAGACAATCGAAATTTTTCGACATTTACAGGCATGCACTCGTCTTATAAAACAACACAGGAGGGTCCAGTTAACGGCAAGAGGTAGGCAGTGACACAAGTGGGATAATGCCATCAAGCGCTGGACGAACAACACTTTGAGAGTGTGCACATTCAGGGTGAAAGACAACGTGGTGGTGATAAACTGAAGCCAACCATCATTGTAGTCACGCCCCCTGGTTGATAAATTTTTCTTAAGCGTTCCAAGTTACTGAGGTTTATTGCTGCAAATATCACCAGGATAGGTGCAGTACAGCTCTGTGACTGGCCTTGTTTTCCAGTTGGTGTGCTTAACTAATTAAAGGTCTATTTGGATGTAATCGCTCCACTGTCGCATTAGTCTTCATCGTGATCTACGGTCAATCCACTCCAGTGGGTACAATGGGACTCGACTATTTCAGTCTATTAGCCATCAGTGAATAGTAATGATTAAGACAGCATCTGAATGTCATTATTGCTGCTCCGACTCCATTCCCTGCTTTAACGTCTTGGATGGGTACACAATATTGCAACAATAAATTACTTAGCTAGATCTTTTTAGTTTTTGGCTCAATAAATCTTGGAGAGAGATCATAAAAAAATATTTACACAAAATACTAGTTTTTGCATAAAAACATAAAATAAAGGACCCTTTTCCCCGCCTGCAGGCGTTTTGGACGTAGGGGCTATACCTATAAATATAGGTCGACATATAGGTCGATATAGATCAGTCGACACTGGGAGGGTACTGTGGTCTCCCTTTACTCCACAGCACTGTACCTAATACACACTCACAGCTGAGTCGACCTGAGAGCCAAGACAAAAAAAAATAGTACAAACAAAGATAGCTAGTGTACACAGAAAATAGGTGGTACGCATAGAAAGTCCAACATTATAGTTATTAAACACAATTAATAGTTAGTTCACACAATTAATAGTTAGTTCACACGAGTAATAGTTAGTACACACAATTGATAGTTAGTACACACAAAAAGAATAACACCATATTGACTTCTTACTTCAAGCCTGCACACTATGCCATTAGAATAAACTGCGAAAACGGACGTAATCAGGATGGCAGGAAACATCATGAACGTTTATGTTAACAGTACTACAATAACAAAAAGTAAGAGAATTAAAATATCTGGGAAGCATGTTTATGCAGGACTGCAGACTCGATGAGCAAACACAAGCCGGAGTACAGAAGGCAAATGCGGACACCTACCAGTTAGCCTTACTGCTTAGACACCCAAATGTCTCCCTTCCAGGAAAACAGCAAACGATTAATTACTCCTTTATATCTACTTTATTGTATCAGTACCAAACATAATAGGACACTAGAACAGAAAATAACTACATGTGATATGCGCTTTCTCCGCAAGGTCACTAACAACACTAGACAAGACAGCATTATGAATATCAATATTAGAGAGAAAGTTGGAAAAAGACCATGTCTGAATTGTACTGACGGACAAAGAATGAAATGGTTCAGTCATCTAGTGATAATGCACCAGACCAGACTGCATATCATACTTTTTACAGTAGAACCTCAGGGAGGAAGGCGAGAGAAAGACCAAAATTGAGATAGATTAATGGTGCAGTTTTCTCTGTTTGTAGACAAAGGATATAGTTTCATTGCCCAGCTTCTGAGATGAGTGCATGGAGTGACAGTGTGAGCTGCTGATTTCATGTGGAATGCTTTTCGACTGTGACCAACGTTGTGTTGTGAATTGTAGATTCAGAAAATGGCTGATGCCTGTTGTTGCGATATTGGTGGTGCAATTATGTGATTGAAATGATCGCGTGTGCAACTGCTAATCTGTTGGTGACTTCTATCACAATTCAAGATAAATTGCATTTCTTATGTCGGACCGTTTGTGTTAGCACTTCGGATGACTACCGTATGCTTATTAATGCGTGTGTATGCTAGTGCATATGCTGAGACAGCAATCTGTCAATCATTCCACAAGGGACTTAATAACCATTCTGTGTGTTTTTCGTTGGCACAGGAGCGGACCAACTATAGGGTGACTCGTTTGCTATGAAGCTGAAACTAAGATTACCAGATTACCAGATTGAATGATGGATTTTTTCAAATTTTGCAGGTTAAATTCTAAAACGTCTACATTAATTTTGAAATAGGCTTCCAACGCGGGAAGCTGTGCTAAAGTTATCCTCGGAAAATGTATAACTGAACTCAAACCCTGATATGCTATCTACTGATTTGTGAGCTCCTTGTTTTGTGTGTGTGTGTGTGTGTGAGTGTGTGTGTGAGTGTGTGTGTGTGTGAGTGTGTGTGTCTACACTTCTCAACGGGAGCTTCTCGAAAAACCGCCTAACAACGAAAAAAAGCAAAGATTATCACCATAAGGTCGGGTAGGTAAATCGTTTTGAAATATATGTATGGCATTGTTGAAAGCAATATGTGTTGTGGTGACTCTAATGCAGCAACTTATCGGAAATTCATTTATGCAGTAGTAGTAGTAGATTTTTACCCTGTTAGGACATCACACAAGCGATAAACACCCGATGACACAAAGTGCCACCATGTGGATGAGGATCACCGTGGGGAGGTCCCAGAAACCGCGTTCAGCTTTTAGACCATATTTATGGTCGGGCTATATTGCGGCCCCCCTAGAAAGAGCCAGAGTATGGCTTTAAACAACGAAAAATTGCTTCTCATAAGGAGATGCCTGGATTGACGATTCATTTATGTGGTAAATGAAACAGATAAAGCAGGAATAGACTACACAACATTTGGTGTTCAGACGATTGTTATAGCAAAATCTACCATCTATGTTTCTGAACCAAGAGAAATGAAACTGTTAAAATTAGTGTTATTATGTATCAGTTTTGGAACTTTTAAAACGTACGAATAAATTGCGGACTTGTGGGGGGGGGGGGGGGAAGCGAAGATCACCCTCTCACGATGTTTTAAAAGAAAAAAGGTGTGCAAAGGTAATGTTTATTTGGCTGAAAAGGGGTGACAGTTTTGTCGTCCAGTCGATTTTATAAGAGGTTGTGGGTCATTGAACAATGGTGTTTGTGGAAAGTTGTGGGTTGCCTCAGGTGTGTGTCCTTATGATCTGCCAGTTAATCTGCATAGATTTTCCTAACATCAGAAGGCATAATTTCTAATGTATTGCGTTTATCAACATCCAGCTCATCTTCGCTAAACGGTAAGTCTAATTCATCTACATCAAATGTCATCTCTTCATTAAAAGACAAGTCTAATTCATCAACATCAAATGTCATCTCTTCATTACTGGACTGATCTAATTCATCTACATCAAATGATATCTCTTCATTACTGGACATATGTAATTCATCTACATCAAATGCCATCTCTTCATTACTGGACAGATCTAATTCATCTACATCAAATGCCATTTCTTAATTAAACGGTAAGTATAATTCACCTACATCAAATGTCATCTCGTCATTAATGGACAGGTCTAATTCATCTACATTAAATGCCATCTCCTTATTAAATGGCTGGTCTAATTAATCAACATCCAAACCTTGTTCGCGTTTATTAAACGGCAAGTCCAATTCATAACATCAAATGACAGCTCTTTATTTAATAACAAGTCTAATTCATTTGCATCAAATGTAGGGTCACATTCGAGAATATTAAAGGCAAATTTTTGGGCATCGTTTGTTGTCTATTTTTTTTTTTTTTTAGCTGTGGCATTTCGTCAGCCTCAGTCCGTTTGATCAAATTTTCAACTAGCTTCCTCTTTATGTGTGTCTGTAAATTGTCTTTACGAGTAAATATTCGAGTCGAGAAGGTCACAGCACATGACGATAATCTGCACTCACGGTACATGAGGCACTCACACACACATACGTCAGTACGACATAATTGCCCAGATATCAAACCTGCACCCACATCACATGAGAAGCTCACCCACAGAGGCACTATGACAACCCAAATATCGCAGCCTAGCTGCCACTAAAACCAAACATATCGCACCAAAATTCTTTAAAAAAAAAAACACCTACAAATTGGTCATTACAGGCAACCTCAGTCAGGGTGATGCCTCCAGGCATTGCAGTCAGCCCCAGAGCTGAAGGCTAAAGTAGCTGAAAGAAGCTTAAAGGATTAAAAGAAGGCTCCTGCGCCCTAATTTGCGCTTATTCTACGGAAAAAGAAAAAGAAAAAGAAGAAGAAGAAGAAGAAGAAGAAGAAGAAGAAGAAGAAGAAGAAGAAGAAGAAGAAGAAGAAAGAGAAGAAGAAGAAGAAGAAGAAGAAGAAGAAGAAGAAGAAGAAGAAGAAGAAGAAGAAGAAGAAGAAGAAGAAGAAGAAGAAGAAGAAGAAGAAGAAGAAGAAGAATACACACCCCCCAAAAAAGGCAATACACAAAATAATAGCACAACGGAACAACGAAGACAAACTAATAGCTAGCATACAGAAAAAAAAATATTTAGTAAACAAAATTAATAACTAGTATACAGAAATAAGACAGCAAGTGAAATGGTTTGCCCACTTAGAGAGAATGCCTTGTGACACCATACCATACAAAGCATACATGGAAAGAGAAGAAGGACGTAGAGCAAGGGGTAGACCAAGAACAAGATGGAAGGATAACATCAGAGAAACTCTACAACAGCACGATGTGCCTATGGTCGGGGCAGCCAGAAGAGCTAGAAACAGAACCTTATATCTTCCTCGACACCCACAGCGGTAAAAGAGGAAGTGAAGAAGAAGAAGATGAAGAAGAAGAAGAAGAAGAAGATACAGAAATAATAAATAAAAATCAGCAATATCATTACACGCTAGTTTTAAAAAAAAAAATACACAGAAATAATAGCTAGTTCACACAAATAATAACTAACTAGCCCACAGAAATAACAGTATTCATAAAAGTAGTCAGTATATAGAAATAATAGTAAGTACAAACATTAGCTAAACACAAACGATACGACATTTGAAAAAGAAATAATTAAATACTTGGTTTGAAATAAACAAAAACAAAAAACTGCAGTGGATATGCAGGTTATTTGTTCTGTTTATGTTTTTGTAACGATGCTAATTCCATAATAAAAAACCCATGCAAAGGCTCCTCTGCCTAAGTCTCCTGTAATTGACTTTGAACCAGGTATGTCCAGATTTGGAAACTGTTTGCAATTCTATAGTTACCAACACCGACAAACATCTCGTGCCTCTACAGTGGTAACTGGGAGTTTAGTTGCGCTGATTCAAGAGCCGACATCACAACACTCGGGGCATTCCCACAAGCGACTTGTCCCCATCCTGAACAGCCAACGCAGAGGTCCAATACTAGTGGTGCTAGTAGCAGTCTGATTATATGTCCGTCTTTCCTTTCCTCTAATCGTCGAGTATCCTCTCGTCACTCCCTGCTGCATCACTTTCACCAGACTGCGATGACTGATTCTTCTTCTTCTCCACCTTGCATATCAGAGAAGTGTCGAAGGAAGACGTAACGATAGTTGATGAGCTCTGACAAGAGCACTATTACCATTGATGTTCATTTCTGTGAAGCTGTTTTTTATGCCATGACTCCATATGTTCCGAGGTCATCCCCTCGCTCTATACCCGTAGCAAGTTGCAGTGTGACTCGCTGTGGTAAACTGTACCAGGGCATTCTTGTTATGTGACCAAACCATTTAATTTGTTGTTCTTTGATGACCTGATAATTGATAAGCTGTTGCAAATTGTATACATGCTCCAATAAGACCTTAACCGCGTCTTCTTTATAATGCATCGGTATTCCTTTAAGTTGTGTAGAGCCAGCCAAAATGCCAGCCTGTTCATTCTCCAACACACCGGCATTCTCCAGAGAAAAAATCCAGACTATACTCTTCACCTCTGACATCCGAAGGGAAGCATACCACTCTGCATGAAAGATGCCTGTCCTGGCCTTCCTCAGCATGTTTTCTGAGACAGTTATAATTATCATGTGTGTGTGTGTGTGTGTGTGTGTGTGTGTGTGTTTGTGTGCATGTGTTCTCTAGCCGGCGGAAAGATGCAGTGTTCACGTCCATCTCCGCTCTTAAGCTGGATCTTGTGATATTATATGCTAGGCTTTTCTGCATCAAACGTCGACCATTAGCTGTTGCAAAGAACACCGAGGCATTTCTCCTGTCTCTTGACATTGAACCATCTGTATAACTAATCACATCAATAGAGGGGGCACTGTCCTGTGTTTATTCCAGAATTTTCACCTGCATGGCACCTGCTAGTCATATCCTACACTCCCGACCAAATGTGATTATACTCTACACAGGTCTGACTGTTTCATGACACTCTCCTGACTGTTCCACTGGTACTCCTCTTCTGTCCTTATGTTTTTCTAGGATGCAATTCTGTCTGATCGTGTTCTCCGCCTAAGCCATCATCCATGACTTCCTTTTTATAAGCCGCAGAGACTTAACTGTCTCCAGCGCTTCGTGTAAAGAGTAATTTGAGCCTGAGAAATTGGACTGAACGGTGACCAAATGTTTGTCTGACATCACAATTGTAATGGGCTCGAATCCTGTTTGAAGTAGATTATTATCTCTAAATAAGCTCCGAAGTCGACCTAGAATACCTTTGGCAACATAATAATCGTTACGAGAGGTAAAGGCATGATGCTGGCCAAACCAGTAATTTAAAACCGACTATCAATAATGCATACTCCAGATGAGCCAGTTGCATGAAAATGATCACCCATTAACTTTACTTACATGCAAGCACACGAATACATAGACACAAAACACACACACACACACATACACACACATATATATATATATATATATATATATATATATATATATATATATATATATATGCATACATACATACATGCATACATATATACACGTGGAAAGAGAGATGAGTGTGTGCGCCCGCGCTCGCGGGCGTGTGTGTGTGTGTGTGTGTGTGTGTGTGTGTGTGTGTGTGAGTGTGCTCAAACTGCCAAAAAAGTGATATTCATGTTTTGATACACCAACTGATCTCCTACCTCAAAATAAGCTAGTGAACCAGCTTTCTTTGAAAAAAGACCTGCAGCTCCAGGTGCAGAAGATTGGGCTCCAACATGAGACTTTTTTGGATCCTTTAGAGTGTAAGTCCTTGCCTCAAAAGTGATGCCAAAGTTAACTTTCTCCATTGGAAATTTCGCCGCCCTCAAGTACCGGAGAGTAGCATCCTGTTTAGGTAAAAGGTTTTGTGTATGGTAAATCTGGAAGTTTTCACTGGGAATATTGATAAGTTCATACCAACTTTTAAATTGTGTAAATGTTTTCTAGTGCATCGATCTCTTACACACACACAAATACACACCCACACACACACATAAAAACACACACATACATATACACACACACACACACACACACACACACACACACACACACACACACACACGAAGCACAACGACAATTATTGAATAATATGTTTCATTTAATTACACAGCTTCTCGTGTGCGTTTTTGCTGATGAAGGCCGTCTAGCAGTAATTCAGGTCTGCAGCCATACAGATATCCAACCAGATGAGGAATGGATAAGTAAAGCAAAGTAAAGGACCCTTTCCACGCCTTTAGGCGAATAGGGTATATATGGCGAACCCACAACCTTCCGATCTGCGGCGAGCGTCTAGCCGCTCGGCAACGGTGACTCCCTGAGGAATGGATACAAGCGTCTAAATCACCCTATCTAAGATTTTACTGTATCATGACGCATGATAGGAGTTGACAGAATGTAGAGTTTGTGTGTGTGGGTGTGTGTGTGTATGTTTTTTTTTTTTTTCAGACGAAAGACAAAATCCCTTAAAATAACAATTGATCACGTACATCATGCATGCTGACAGACTAAAACGGTTCAGAATATTGAGAAAATGTTAAAACCGTTGTAAAAAAAAAATGGAGTTAAACGATTGTAGACCACGAGGTAGACCAAAAAAGACGAGGCAGACCTACACAAATTTGCTGTCACTAACTAGAATAAGGAGGCCTCCAGAAAATGAATGGTTGATATCTGCAGGAATCAACTATAGGGCTCTGAATGCTGAAAAAAAAGAAGAGGAAGAAGAAGAAGAAGAAGAAGAAGAAGAAGAAGAAGAAGAAGAAGAAGAAGAAGAAGAAGAAGAAGAAGAAGAGAAGAAGAAGAAGAAGAAGAAGAAGAAGAAGAAGAAGAAGAAGAAGAAGAAGAAGAAGAAGAAGAAGAAGAAGAAGTAGAAGAAGAAGAAGAAGAAGAAGAAGAAGAAGAAGAAGAAGAAGAAGAAGAAGAAGAAGAAGAAGAAGAAGAAGAAAAAGAAGAAGAAGAAGAAGAAAAAGAAGAAGAAGAAGGAAAATAATGTGTGTGTGTGTGTTGTGTGTGTGTGGTGTATGTGTGCACGGTGTTTGTGTGGTTATGTTTGTGTGGTGTGTGCGTGGTGTGTGTGTGTGTGGGTGGGTGCGTGTGTGTGGTGTTGTGCGTGTGAATTTTTTATAAAATTAATTTTGATGCAATTATGTAGTAAGTAACGAATGAAAAAAAAAATTTTTAGGCTTAAGTAGTCGGTTTATAATTCACTACGAAGTGAGGTACGTATGTATATCTGTATGCATGGAGTGGCCCGGAATGGTATAATTTTACTCTGTGAAAATACCGTGCTTCCGTTCGCCCGTTCGCTCCTTGCACATTGACTGACGCATCGAAATATGTCAGGCAATGGTAGGTTAGTTGCGAATCCTTTACATTGATGTTTTGTTGTTTTTTCAGGGCAAATTTACGTCCTGTAGTTTGTCATTGCTCTCTGGACGGTCGGCTTTCTTGATACCACTGTCGATACCAACACAAAGCGCATGGCTCGCAGCTGGGATCGAACCCGGCATCCCGGAATTACAGAGCTGACATGTCGGGCAATAAAATACATTGTGCAATATAGTGTGGCTTATTATAAAAGGATAAGTAAAATTAATCAAAACAGTGTGTCCCATTATATTAGTGTGTAAAAGATACAAATTAACATACCAGGCTTAAAGGATTGCTTCCGTAAGAATGTAAAGGAGTGCTTATCTGTACAGTGTCATTGACCTTGAAGTAGTAGTTATAGGTCAGAAGCGAAATAAAATCGGTGTATCTGTTGAATAAGATTCGACATGTGTAACACTCACGCAGAATGCAGGAAACAGGCAGTTACAATGAAATCTCGGAGGTAAAAATCTAAATAGCACACTAAAAAAAAATCGTTATACCAAACTCCACGACAGCTAGATTAAAAAAAAACGAAATACACTTGTAACTGGCTCTATACATTTCAGGCAGGTGTTAATTTTACTAACTATACCGCAAAGAACTGTATTCGAAAGTTTAAGTCAGAGTCATACAAGGTTGAGAGAGAGAGAGAGAGAGAGAGAGAGAGAGAGAGAGAGAGAGAGAGAAAGAAAGAGAGAGAGAGAGAGAGAGAGAGAGACCTTGGGATAACATGAACAAACGAAACAACCCCCCCCCCCACCCCCCCATATCTTTAGTACCTGTTGTAAATCACTATTATGTCTTGTCCGAATGTCCATCAAGAGGACATCAAGTCATGGCGCAATGACCAAGGTGCTCCCTCCCCCGAGATTATCTAGAATGATAAAGTGCCGAAACAATTGTTGAGAGGGAGGCCACCTACATATGATCAGTAGACTCCTGCCGTGCATGCTTCCGTTGTGGAGTTCTTCGTGTAATATTGACTGACATGTACACTCAGAGAAGAAGACAGAGAGATCAAACTGGAGTCAAGCTGGTCATACACTTGTTCTAACAACGAGGCGCTATCGAAATTTCGAGGTTCAATTTCCAGCTTGGTAGCTATGGCTTTAGATTTGTCTATCTCTCTCACTCTCCACTCCCTCTGTACCTAATTGTTTTCGTGACAGTCAGTGAATGACTATTTATTTGTCACACACTAATTTTACAGCCTCAAGAATTCCGTGTTTTTATCTCCCCCGAGAAAATAAAGTTAGCAAGCAACTTGACAAATTACAGAAGTCCTATTTATATTAATTCATGGCTAATGTCATTGTGGGCATTAATGGACTACACTCGTTAGGAAAAAATGAAAGAATGACCCCCCCCCCCCCCCACCCCCCTCCCCCACACAAAAAAAAACACATAAACACATAATGAATTGAATTGGAATAGCTCATGATGCGGACCAATATTATTGTGTAGAGATAATGAACATGCAGACCAATAAACAAATGGAGTCATCCACTAGACAATGTAATGAAAATATATATATATATATATATATATATATATATATATATATATATATATATATATATATATATATATATATATATAGTGGCATGTGTGCGTGTATGTGTGTGTGCTTCTATATTTTATCTTCAGCATTCTAAACCCTTGTGGTTGGTTCCAGCAGATGTAACCTGCCTTGTTATATCTTTGAAATTTTTTTAACACAGATTTAGATACATTAAGCTTCCTCACAGATCAACCCAACCTGAGCTGGGTAGCAGGCAGTGCATTGGTAGGCAAAGGAAATTGACTGATGCTAAACCTAGTATTCTTTGTGTGGAGATGGTCTCTGAAATAAGTCTTGCTCCATTTTCACAATGCAACATGGCGAGATGATGCTGTGCTTAATACTTCTGCCCGCTATGGTGCATGCAATCTTTTGTTCTTCAGGATAAATAACTATTACAACATGGGACTGAAAGAGTAGGGAGCCTATCAGAAGCGCAGTGACTAGAAGCTTTTCAAAATGAACACTAGCATGTTGGCCAAGAGTTTCCCCGTTTGGGTTCCAGGGCCCTGTTGTAATGAAAACAAGAATAGACCCACTGCCTACCCAAAAGCTCGTTGTCAGACACAACTACTTGGGAGCTTCCGTTGAAGTCAGAGTGCATGTGCCTGAAAGACAAGGAACCAACAGTGTTCTAACTGTGTTAGATCTGTAAAACGGACGCGCATACAAAACTCAGGTTCTGGAACAGGACAGAAGCCCAGAAGTAGACGAACAACCAGAACTTTCCACCAGAGTTTACAGCTGGTGAGCTCGAAGAATAAGAAGAAGACGGTGGCAAATATGTGTAATAGGTGTAAATAAATTTGCTATAAAATCGAGACGACTGACGTGATAGCCACATTATCACTCAAGTGCCAATTTGTTTATAGGTGTATAATTATAGCATCATTTACCCTTCAGAAAGCAATAGCAAACTAAATGACGTAAAATTTACTAGAAAAACCGTAACATCCCCCTCCACCCCCTTTCTTCCTCCTCCCCCCCCCCAAATCTGTCTTTGGTTCTGAAGTCCTGTAAAGAATAATAAATAAAATAAAAAACGATGCAACATGCAAGTAGAAATAGTGTTTTTGCTGAGTCTATTATGAATATTACAGGCAGTATATCTGTATGTGAGTTTAAAGATGACTGACTGTCCTATTTAAAAAAAAAATGACAAACGACGTTCATCTTGTTCACACTCACCGCAGGATTCCCTGAACATCAAAGCGGGACTGAATGTCAGAACTTATACCTGGCAAAACAGCACTTACAAGTAACCTGGGTATTTGTCTCAGTGTGCCTTCCAAAGTGAATGTCTCAAAAAGATCCTAAAAAAATAAATTTAACAATTTCACTATCATACATATACTGCTTAGTCTCTCCTTGTCCTTGTCCTTCTCCTCTTATTCTTCTTCTTCTTTTTCTTCTTCTTCTTCTTCTTCTTCTTCTTCTTCTTCTTCTTCTTCTTCTTCTTCTTCTTCTTCTTCTTCTTCTTCTTCTCCTCCTCCTTCTTCTCCTTCTCCTCCTCTCCCTTTTTCTTCTTCCCCTTCAACTTCTCCTCATCCTTCTTCTCATCCTCCTTCTCCCCCTTCTCCTCCTCCTCCTTCTTCTTCTTCTTCTTCTGCTTCTTCTTCTTCTTCTTCTTCTTCTTCTTCTTTTTCTTCTTCTTTTTCTTCTTCTTCTTCTTCTTCTTCTTCTTCTTCTTCTTCTTCTTCTTCTTCTTCTTTATCATCATCTTCATCATTATCATCATCACCCGCTTCTTCTTCTTCTTTGTTTGGTGATGATTTTCATTTGGTGTTGTTTACAGATGCGGTGCGAAATTGTGTTGCTGGGACTAAGTCTGATTTCAGCAAATAAGTGGCCATCTATAAAATGTTTATTAAGGGTGTGTAGATCTATATTATTTTACAATCAAGAAAAAACTCAGCAGTTTCTCGGGAAGGGGAGTGGGTGTCGGAGGGAGCGCTCGTGCACAGTCGGACTGCATCTACCCGAGAGTCTGATTTAAAATACGTCAGGTTTGTAAAACAGATATGAACAATAATTTAAATTATCGAACTAATCTTACGTTCAGAAGTAGACGAACAACCAAGACTTTCCGTCCCATTTTGCAGCGGATGAAAGCGTAGTAGATGTAGACGAATATGGACAGAATGAGTTCGAGGTTGATAATGTGTCCTCCACAAGTTTCATGCTTGTCAATGTCAGCAAACTGCTATCAAACGTCTTGGAACAATATTTCCGTACCTTAAATATGAGCGCGAACTTCTCTTTGTTCGTAATGGGTGGGCTGTGAACGTCAGGATATTTCCAGGAAATCTCCACTCCGTCGAAGCCATGTCTTCGCAGAAATACTACAACATTCTGGGCAAACGTCTGGCGCGTTACTTGGGATGACTGAATTGATACGTAAGGATCACCTGTTGAAGACGGCGAGCTGGCCACTGCTAGAAGTACTTTCAAGTCTGGATTTTTATTCTTTATTCCCACTACACGTTCATACCTGGGAATGAATAGTAAACTCAAACAGCTTTGGAGATAAGAAAATTAAGAACTGTAGATACATTTATGTAAAGTTGGTAACATTCAGGAATAGACCCCACTGACCTCTAACAAGCGTGTCGTGAAAAACGACTGATAATTAAGATTTGTTTGCTCTCTCTCGCTGTTAAAGTACACGGCCTGATAGGCGAGGAACCAACAGTCTGCTTACAAATCATTCAAATCTGTTAGACAATATTGCACACAAACAAGACAAACGTTTTGTGAGCGATAATGAGAAAAAGATTAGATATAGGAAGTGTTATTATTAAAGTAAGAAAACCATATACATTCTTAAAAAGGGGGTGGGGAAGAGGCGGAATAGACTATGTTAAAATAAACAAATTACATGAAATAAAGGAAGCAAAGGATTAGGTAAAGTACATTAGGCAAAGTAAGTAAATTATTTAACATAAGTGGTAGGAATCAGTAGCCACAAGGCAGTTGCAGCTGGGAAGTAGTGTGATTTACGTTGTTGCTTCTTGCGAGCTTCAATGTCCAACATGAACAATAGGCTCTCGACCTAGTCATACTAATTAGTCCAATCCTTTGCAATGGAATGGAGCCCATACCGTATTTCTGCCATTGTTTATTTAACTTCATTCTCTTGCTTCCTTCTCTATATAGGTCTATGCTCCTGTGGGCACAAGAGAAAAGATTGTTTATGTTTCAACAATGTCCTCTCATCGCTTGCCCAAACACCAGTCTTCTCTTAACCTCACAAGCGTCAACAGGTGGGGAAGAGAGGGGACGGGCGCAAGTCCAATACCTCCTTCCATGAATGATTCCAAAACATAAAATGTATTAATTGTCCATTTTTAGGTTTGTCAATAGAAGTTCAGGCAGACAGATCAATAGATTTAGACATACATACATACAGACAGACATACTGATCGACCGACCGACCGTCAAACAAACAGATAGATGGATGGATGGATGGATGGATGGATGGCTCGACAGACAGACAGACAGACAGACAGACAGACAGACAGACAGACAGACAGACAGACAGACAGACAGACAGACAGACAGACAGACAGACAGACAGACAGACAGACAGACAGACAGACAGACAGACAGACAGACAGACAGACAGACAGACAGCCGGCTAGCCAGCCAGCCGGCTAGCCAGCCAGCCGGCCAGCCAGCCAGCCGGCCAGCCGGCCAGCCAGCCAGCCAGCCAGCCAGATAGATAGATAGATAGATAGATAGATAGATAGATAGATAGATAGATAGATAGATAGATAGATAGATAGATAGATAGATAGATAGATAGATAGATAGATAGATAGATAGATAGATAGATAGATAGATAGATAGATTAGATAGATTAGATAGATTAGATAGATTAGATAGATTAGATAGATAGATAGATAGATAGATAGATAGATAGATAGATAGATAGATAGATAGATAGATAGATAGATAGATAGATAGATAGATAGATAGATAGATAGATAGATAGATAGATAGATAGATAGATAGATAGATAGATAGATAGATAGATAGATAGATAGATAGATAGATAGATAGATAGATAGATAGATAGATAGATAGATAGATAGATAGATAGATAGATAGATAGATAGATAGATAGATAGATAGATAGATAGATAGATAGATAGATAGATAGATAGATAGATAGATAGATAGATAGATAGATAGATAGATAGATAGATAGATAGATAGATAGATAGATAGATAGATAGATAGATAGATAGATAGATAGATAGATAGATAGATAGATAGATAGATAGATAGATAGATAGATAGATAGATAGATAGATAGATAGATAGATAGATAGATAGATTAAATAGAGAGATGTGCAGGCTGGCGGACATGCAGACTGACTAATAAAACAGGTACGCATATTGCTACATTAGATTACACATTAGACCACAGGTATTGTTGTATCAGTAAGAATAAATGCATTGGTTATTAGAAGGTCGGAGGACTAGGTATTATCTTACATTCCTTGGAATTTTCTAAAAGGCAGGTCTGACCATTCAACGTGGCTTAAGCCCAACCCTTTGGTATATGCAACGGCGTATACAATATGCGTGCACTGATGTGGCATGATGTACTCTGGAAAGAGCCTGAATTTTACTTGGTTTGAAAAGTAGCACATGATACGAAATCCGCCTGCGGAAACAAACCATTACAGCGAAGTCTTACATAATTATGGTTTACATTTCCTTGCCTAGACATGTAAAATGTTCAGTTTCGTCGTCAAAAAATATTTGACTATGTACAGTTCATCAACCTCATTAGCATCATCATCAGTTGTTACGACCGATTAGCGTAGGCAATTAAGTTTGCCTATCTGACTCGATCACACCCCATTCCTATGACCAAGTCACCATGCAGTTACATCTTTCGCGAGTACATTGACTATCATAACATGTCATGCACGCTGTCTACATCTAATTACTCTAATTTGTTTTAGGTTTGCATCTGACATTACACTGACCCACAGATGGCTTATTGTTCCGCCAAAGTGAGCGACTAGGTCGTTGGTCGGGAAGGTGGTAGGGTCTAGTCAGGGCATCAACTGGGATACTTCTCGGGCACGCAGCTTGAAGTCATGAATATGGCGCAAATAAACACAGTCACACTTATAATCAAAAGCATTTCTCCCTAACGGTTGGACGCAAAAAGATCCCCCTCCTCCCCCCGCAACAAACAAATAAGCAAGCAAGCCATCTGTCTTAAGAAGGTATGATTCGTTAGTTGTTATACCACTCCCCTCAAAACTCACCATCTGCTAGGAGTAGATGTTTTTCTGAGTCTGTTCTCTTTTTGTCCATGCATATATATATATATATATATATATATATATATATATATATATATATATATATTTTTTTATTGTTCAGTCTATTTTGAACTTTTTCAGCGGCCACTTTTGCCATTGCGATTCTTGTTGTAATCGATTCATTTGTTTAAGAAGTTTGCCATTTGCTTGGATTTTACATGGTTATACATCCTTTCTCTTGATGATGACCGTTAATAATACTTTCTTACAACTGCCCTTTAGATTTTCATGTTCACTGTATATAGATACTACATATACTTTAACAAAACATGCTGGTATTTAAAGATTTTAAGGTGCATGAAAAACAAGGAAAGAAAAAATATATGGGGCGGGGTGGGGAGAAAAAGGGAGGGGCGGGGCTTTCATGTGGGAAGAAAATGTGGGCGGCGGGGGGAGGGGTTGTTGGGTCTTCGAACTTTAAAATGCAGGACCACATGATAGGCTTAACTGCTTACTATAATTTTACTTTATTGTTCACACAAGAGAAAAAAAAATATAACGCATGGTGTTACCAAGGATTCGAACCTCGTTCTCTGCCTGAGAGCAAAAGTACTTAACTGTTCCGCCAGATGCGATATTTTTTATTTTTTATTTTTTTTCGAATAGTAGACCAGTCATTAGCAGTTATGCTGGATCAGTCACTAGTTATGTTTTTCAGTCCCTAGCCTCAGAGGTGGGAATAGCTTGTATGTTTTGCGGATCATCGGCAAAGAAACATGTGCATTTAATGCCTACAGTCAGTGTTCACTTGCGATGGAAAAATGGGTAGACAGCAATAAAAGACATGCAAACGTAAAACATATATTGCAATAAATAATATGACTAATCATACACAGAAATATGCTTATGTCTACCATGGCAAATCACATTAGAAGTATATTGAAACACATTAAAATCGCAGCAATATAATATATATATGTGTGTGTGTATGTATGTATATATGTATATATATATATATAAATATATGTTTGTTTTAGTATCCAGAAGCCATGAGTTGTTAACCCTTAGGCTTGGTATTATGGATATCGCAACCTTTCGGCCTTGATTCCATTTTAAATACCGTAATTCTGGGAGAAATGTGGCTTTTCTGCCCACCCCCGGGAGTGAACCCGGACCACAAGGAGTTCGTCACCCGCTCACCGCGCAATCCGGTTTAGCCAACTACGCTGGAGAGACGGGCATATATAAATATATATATATATATATATATATATATATATATATATATATATATATATATATATATATATAAATGTGTGTGTGTGTGTATGTTTGTGTGTGTGTGTGTGTGTCTATTGCCGAAAGTTTGGGCGGAAAATCTGAGAATGGTTTTTTCCCGTGTTTGTTATGCATTAGAGAGCAAATGGCTGTTGGAATCGAAAGGGCATACAGATTATACGAAAACATCGAAAGTTACACGTGCGACACGCTTCCCAGGAGCTATAACCCTGAATATGTGGGCTTTGTGGCAGTATAGTAGGTATAAAGAGGTCAGAAACACACAGTGCATGTACTTGTAATACCATGACCATTTAAAAAGCTATTTGAATTTTAAGACTAGAATGAGCTTGCAGGCTATTGTAGTAAAAATGAATTGCAACCATAGCACAATTGTTCATCTCAGTGGAAGTTACGAAGCCACTAGCAGTGCCCGGGATAGACGTTGAAGTGGCCAACCACTATTTACTACACCTCGCTGAGTCAAATAAGGATAAGTTTTCTCTGACAAGAGACCAACGTTGTAACCACTTGGCCAACCACGAGTTACCAACCCTCGCTGAGTCAAAAAAGGAAAAGTTTTCTCTGGCAAGAGACCAACGTTGTAACCACTTGGCCAACCACTAGTTACCACCCCTCGCTGAGTCAAATAAGGAAAAGTTTTCTCCGGCAAGAGACCAACGTTGTAACTGCTTGGCCAGCCGCTCCAAGTGTAAACATTAATTGCCAGCATCGATTACAATGAATTTGTTAACTTGTAAACACTTAACTTTACTTTATAAAGGAGAATGCACTACTTTACCACGGCGACAGACACGAAACTACAGTGAACATAAAGCAATGGGAAGAAAGCTAAAAAGATAGGACAGCGACATAAAAAAAAACAACCACAAAAAGAGAAAGACCACACATTAGACAGATCCCGAGAACAATTAGACCCTATCTGCATCCAAGTCTTCTCTAATGTAACTAGATGAAGAGAGAGAGAGAGAGAGAGAGAGAGAGAGAGAGAGAGAGAGAGAGGGGAGAGAAATGTGAAGAATACAGCCGTACTTACTCGCATATGTCACACACAAGAGTGTAAACCACACGTAGAGCATAGTTCATAACACCTGAAAAATTCGGTATCTCGTACTTTAGTTTCATAGGCGGCGTTTTGTTTCAAATACTACGTTGAAACACAATGTAAACTGACAATAAAACGTTATGTTTCCACTCATTTAATCCTAAATGCTGCTAGCTCCATATTACAGTGATTTATACTCTTCAACATGTTTGCCGTAGATCGGTGATGGTCCACGAAAATGTCCTTAAGGTCCGGAAAAAAAATGTACATCTAATCATGAAGCAGCCACAGTTGAAATCAAACACATAAATCAAATGTATTTTATTCCAACGCTTCAGCTCGCTGTAACAACTCTCCATCTAGGCGTAACACATTTTCTAACATTTAAGTAAATGGTATAGGTCTCGCGGCTTCTCGACCTTTTGGCTAAGATAAAGATGTAACCTTGCTGCACTGAGTCTGGAAGAAGGGCCTGGTTCTTTCACCAAACACATAAATGGGGCAAACCTTAACCAGCAGTAACCAAAAGCGGGGGTTCCCTGGTCGGTCTGAAGACATCCTTGGGGTACTCGAGTGGCCAGGCCGGCGTCCAGGAGACCGATTGTGGTTCTCTCAGATATATGTTTTTAACGCTATCTACATTTATAAGACAGCCGCCGTGGTTTTTCTAGACACTTACCTGCTGATCGGAAGGCCGTGTGTTCAGGTCCTGACGGAGACCGAATTTTGTTTTTAATGAACTTAGCTCTCAGATCGACCCAGCCTTGAGTGGATACTGGGTACAGTCCTTGGAAGTCAACGCGGCCGGCGTGACACTGACCATTCTACAAACTTAATAATTGGACCATAAAATATATGTCTAGCCCAGTATATGCCCAGCACGCATAAAGACATGAAAAACGGTCATTTACTTTTTTTTTACTTATCTACACAAATATTTGTTTCTTTCTTAGCCGTTTCCTGTATGAGAAAAAAAGGATATTTACAGTGCCTTACCAACAAGCATGTCATATGAGTCAATTAACTGGGCCTTTTCTTCGAAATCGGACTGCCTTTACCTGATAGGCAAGGAAACAACAATCTTCATACACATAAGTTAGATCTGTAAAACGGATGAGCACACAACACTCAGTTTCTGGAGCAAGACTAACGTTCAAGGGTAGGCTAATAGCTGGAACTTTCCACTAGAGTTTACATCCATTGAGCGCGAAATAGGAAGAAGTCTAAGCCGTCAGCCGGCGCACAAGATAGTTCTATTTTCCCTGTCCGTGAATTGGAAATAATTGAAGAACGCCGATATACATCGATCTACGTTGTGTGATTGTATCGTAAATAATATGTTGGCCTCGTTTACTTCCCACAACTTTTTCTAATGTAGTGGTATTGATGAGTCGACCTTAGAGCTCGGCACCGATCTCCGCGATACAGAAAACAAACTAAACTCGTTTGTTTACCGGAATGGCATCCTTTCCTGCAAGGCTGTGTGGACATTGGAACCAAGGGTACGCATGAACAAAATCCGGTGCCAGGCGCAGTTTAACACATAAACTTCAGAGCCACAGGCCAGCATCTAGCCTCAGCATCACGGCGGCTTCCACTGTAATTCAATTTGTTTATGTCTGCCGTGATTACGGCATTACTAAGTATCTAAACACACCACAATGTCTCTCTATTGTAGGTTAGCTGAATTTAATCACTACTAACTTAGAATTTGAGGTTTTGAACAACGGATCAACATCATGGCACACGGGAGGCAACCAATAAGTGCTTGTTCTACTTCTAACTTAGGTCTGAGCTCGAAATAGCTAAGCAAAGTGCACAGTCTCTGCAGCACCGGCGAGGATCCTGAAATACTTTGGGTAAATTTTTGACTCCAAATTTTGCCCGGACAGCGCTGTTAGGATACTCTTTTCGATTTCTAACTGCCAAGGGATTTTTGCGCAACAATGCACACGGGCGTCTGATCTTAATACCCAGAAACCAGGGGGAATTCCTAGAAGCCCAATTCCACATGAAGAAATCCCCAACCCTTACCCTGTATTGAACCAGGAGCCCCTAGCACTCGAGGCGGACACCATGCCTCGAGACCACGCTGTGTTACTGCAGCCATCTCTAATGGTAAACACAGCAGAACAGGGAGAAGAAGAAGAAGTCATAATTATTTCAATGCATTATTATAAAATTTAGGAATTCGAATCAAACCTACTCTTTTCAAGTATGTTTGCTGGTAGTTTCGACTTTGTTTCAAATACACAACGCCATTGTTTTTTCGTAGCATATTAGTGGTAATCGTCATCAAATGTGTTAGTATGTCGTCATTACCGTCGTGGGGAACCTCGGCATTGTACAATGTCCGACAATTAAGTAATGAAACTGATTTTATAATGGCCATGACAAAAATGCCATCTATGAAGCAAATCATGGAATCTAAAGATGCATCATTCATATATGATCTGGCAACTTTTAATCGCTGCTCGAGAAGCAGAAAATAAACAAGCCGCCATTTTATTGACCCAGTCAGAGGTGCATTGTTACAAAATCAGCCTTGTCTTGTCTTGTCTTGTCCACAATTGCCTCACAGCGTAGTGGGGAGTCGAAGTTCTCTATCCTGGGCCAGGTGTGTTGCATGTGTTGTTGTTAGTCCGTGTTGCCTCAGGATCTCTGATATATTGTCTATCCATCGTACTCTCGGTCTGCCTCTTGCTCTAGGGAAGTAGTGTTGTTCGTTGTATGCTCGTAGAGGCAGTTGGTCGGTTTGCATTCGCATCAAATGGCCAAACCACTCGATTTGTTGCTTCTTTATGTATTGCAGCCATGGTGTGGTTCCTACAATTGATCAATAATACCAAATCAGCGCAGATCAAAAAGCTACCATTAATCACATTCTTTTTTAAATCTCAGAAAAAGGGCGATTTAAAAAGGGCCGTAACATCGACTTTATGTGCCATAACAACAGAAGAACTACAGAGGTCGTTCCTGTGCTTGTTAGATCGTGCCACTTGCTGTGTCAATGCACAACAGGCTTATTTTGAATCAGATACAGCTTATATCTCCAACTGGATTATTTTAATTTTAATGGAATTAGTCTTATTACTTATTTGTCGGACCTTTTATATATATATATACATATATATATATATATATATATATATATATATATATATATATATATATATATATATATATATATATATATATATATATATATATGTGTGTGTGTGTGTGTGTTTGTATGTATGTTTATATGTTGTATGTGTGTGTGTGTATATATATATGTTTGTTGTTTGTATATACACACACACACATATATATATATATATATATATATATATATATATATATATATATATATATATATATATATATATATATATATATATATATATATATCACAGACCATGACAAAATAATCGTTATTCAACATGATTTTGCATATAGCTGGCGTATGTTCATCATCTTTCCCGAAAGCTGACGCGAAAGAATTAGTGCGCTAGGGTTTCGAGATGCATCGGGATTTCATCACCGAGAGGGGGGGGGGGAAGGGGGCAGGACAAGTCAATGTGTTTTAACATAAATAACGTGTGTGCATCTTTCCCATTGCAACATACGCCTGTGAGACCTGGACACTTACTAAACAAGCGGAACAGCGCATAAATGCATTTGAATATAAATGTTACAGACAGGTTCTTAGATTAGTTAGTTAGTTAGTTAGTTAGTTAGTTGGGTTATCCTCATTGCACTCCGGACATGTCCATAGGTGCTCAGATCCTCCCCTCAGTATGAACCCCAACGTCCGATGGCTAATAGTACCAGTTCTATGTTGATTAACAAGTCTTCTGTCGTAACTGGTGTGCGTCTCGTTTTTTGCTGTGCCGATCTTAATTCCCAAGTCTGCCATTCTGGCGAGTGATGTGGATTCACTGCCACCAAAGTTCTCTATTCTTCCCATTTCTCTGAGGGCATTGATAATATCAGCATGATCCATAGGCTGACCGTCGGTAGTGATAGCGGATCCAGCCAACCTGTCAGCTCTTTCATTTCCATTGACGCCTGCGTGTCCCGGAACAAAAATAAAGGTGACTCCACGAACAGTGGACTTCTGTAATGATTCAAGCCATTGTCTTCGCACTGAACCTGCCTGGACCCTCCGGATCATACTCATTGAATCACTGAGTATACACACGCGGGTGTATTTTTGTGTTTCAAGCCAGGCAAGCGCTTGTGTCACTGCCATCACCTCCATCGTCATGCTGCTGGTTGTCATGGAGAAGGCGCCGTTGGCTTCTTTGACTGTTCTGCCCGCTGAGCGTGCTGTAAATGCCCATGCGCTTCTTCTTTGGCGTATAACGGATCCGTCTGTATAGATTATTGCATCTGCTTCGTCTGAATTTTCACCGATGAGAGCGTTGACCTCTGCATTAACAGCAACAGGATTATCTTCTCTACATCGCCTGTTGAGTGTGACAATACAGGAAAATGTACAAATAAACGCCTGAGGCACAGGTATCCATTCTGCACCAGGTATGATGTCGGTTAGGCTGCATATTTGCCTAATAACATCTTCTGCCCGACCTAGCCACGATTTCCCCCTCTTCAGTCTGTCGCCCTTTTCACTAAGAAGCGCTTGATGCTTTTAAGAATATCTAAGAATATCTTGGGTAAAGAAAAGAACAAATGCATCCATACTTCAAGAGCTGAATATTGAAGAGGGTTGGCTAGTAAAGACAATAAAACAAAGAAAATTGAAATATTTTGGTCACTTGAAACGTCATGGAGGTCTAGAGAGAACAATAATGGAGGGGTATATGCCTGGGAAGAGAGGAAGAGGAAGGCCAAGGAGAAGATGGGTGCAGGATGTGGCAGATGATCTCCAGATGGGTGTATCAGACGCAGGACATCTTGCTCATGATAGGAAGGTTTTCCGGAGGGTTGTTATGGCAGCGAGGTTCCGCGAGGGACATGCTACTGAATGAATGAATGAACGTGTGTGTGTGTGTGTCAGTGTGCATGTGCATGTGCGCGTGCACGCGCGAGCGTTTACTTGTAGGGGAGTGAGTAAAAATGTTTAGCACCGGCTTTCAGCCATTGTAAACGTCACTATGGACTTGAAGTAAACAAAAATGAATGTGGTGAAAGTTCCCATAAAATGAGGTAGACACCTTTGCGGAGTTAGATGCAAGACATTTATTACCAGTTGTCCATGAAAGCGCACGGGGATGGAGAATAGGCTAGTAAAAAAATAGATTTTTCAGGTGTGCAGTGACTAGACCGACGTTCTGTAAAGAATGTGCTCATTGACGATGTTAATATCTGTAGTAAGTAAAGTAAAGTGAAGATCCTTTTTCACGCCTTGAGCGCATAAGGCTTATGGGAAGAGCACCCATATTTTTACAGACCAATCTGAACTAGGTGGGTAAATTGGTCAGAATTACGCCAGCCGTCTTTACTTTCCCAGGACATATTTCCTTGTACCCATGTTAGGTTGGGTCGACCTGCGAAGCCCCATACCAGGATAACAATCCACGCAGCTAGCAGTTGGTCTCGATCGCGGTACGTTGGAATTACGAGTCGGACTGAGAACGCCTAATACACGGACGATGCAATGTTTGTAATGATAGAAGTAAATAAGGCCAAACGAGTACTGTATTAACCAAGCAAAATAGGAATCATAAACGTCGCGCGATATATTATAGCCCTAATAAACATGTTGATTTAATACTTAACAAGATGTTCAGTTGGTTGTTTAAAACAAATGAACATAAAATAAGGCAGTTGTAATTTATACCACGTGTGGTTTTATCTTTAAGTAATCAGAGACAGAAATCACAGTGGTGTAGGGGGTAGATGTTCGCCCGCCTATTCAGAAGGTCGGGGGTTCAAATCCGAAAGGAATTTTATTTTTAAAACAGAATTGACCTTGATTCTCAGGTAAATCCACCCTTAATTGGGAATTATTATATAGTATGGTGAGTACTAGTATGGTGAGTACTATCACACAGGGAGTCGCCGTGGCCGAGCGGCTGGGCGCTGACCGCGGATCGGAAGGTCGTGGGTCGGCTCCCTGATGGAGTCGTACTTTTTTCGAAAATGACCTTGGCACCACGGTCGACCCAGCCTTGAGTGGGTACATTGTGCAGTCTCGGGAAGTAAAGGCTGTCGGCATGATGCTGACCACATCACTCATATTGTGCCGATTGTTCTATACAAATATAGGTCTAGCCCTATTTGCTCTATAGGTTAAAATGCGTTGAAAAGGGTCCTTTACTCACCATCACATAAGCCAAATTGAGGGCTGAGTAATCTCAAGGCATGGCGTCCGCCTTGAGTGCTAGAGGTTCAGGGCCTTCGAGTAATTTTCATTGGTTTCTGGGTAGTAGGACCGGACAGCCGTGTGTATTGCTGATCACGTAAATAAACCCCTTGGCAGTTGGGAATCGAAAAGAGTAGCCTAACGGCGCAGCTTAGGAAAACATTTAAAGTTAAAAATCTTACTAAAGTATTTCAGTATCCTCGCAAGTGCTACGGAGTTCGTACACCGCTGCGCTTAGATTCCTCGGACTCAGGCTTGAGTTAAAAATAGAACAAAGCACTTATGGGTTACTAAACTTATGCCATGATGTTGATGCGTTCTTAAACCTAAACCTATAAACGAATAAACTATACATATTATTATTATTATTATTAAAAACTACTATCCCTCTCCCCCATATTTTCTTTGTGTCGGCGACACTGACTGTTGTAACTGTCTCTGACCAACCGCTGCTAGATGCTAGAACAACATCAAAATATGGACGGGCACCAGCCTGAGAGAGTGTACAACCAAGACAAGAGACATATCGTGTTGGAGATCCATTGAAGCCATCCTTCACTGCAGAGATGACACCTGACTGATTGACTGCCAAGTACTGTTTTTTCCTATAACACATCTTTGGAATGAAAATAAGCTTACACACACGTCGTAGCTGTAACTGTTTCATAGTGTATGTAGAAAAAGCTGAAGACAGACATGCTCCGTGCAGAGTGGCAAGCATCGCTTCAGAGATCCCGTGTAGTTAGTGTGTTGGCAAACAAGCAGAAGATAAACTAGCTCTTTCTGTACCACTTGGTGGTGAACTGATGTGTGACAAGCTAGATGGTGTGAGTGTCCTTTAGGAGCAAGTGAACAGTGCGGAGGCACAAATTGATGGTTGCGGTCTGAGGAGAAATGGCGCTGCTGGAAGTTAACAGGGATCTGCCCGTCGCTCAAGGGAAAGGCGAGACAGATGTACAGTCAGTTACTTGTACCAACAGAAGTGGAAGTCTTTGCCTGCTGCCGAAGACGGGGACATGTCGCTTATGCGTGTGTCCTGTGTGTAATAATGTCGATTATTAATTCAACATTCAAAATTAAACGTTTTATACCACTTTTGCTTTGCAGGTCTTTAAGCCTAAGGATTTAGGGCCGCATAGCTTGAGATTTCGCTCATATTGTGCAGGTGAAGATTTTATTCTTGTCCCTGACAGAACCAAAGCCAGCCTTACAAAAGATTCGAATGCCTGAGCTCCCACGTGAGAGCCAAGCCTCCTAACCGTTTGGCCAGCCCCTCCAAACTGACACGGACACTTGGGAGATACCAGCTGCAATCAATGGGAGCAGTCAATGAAAGACAAACTGTCGCAGTTTTCAAGACGCCAAGCGATGATAGCTATAGAGAGAAGATGCCTGAGAAGTTCAGACTCGATACAATAGGGTATCAACGTTTTTATGTGGACTTCCCACATTGGACTTTGCAGTCACAACAGACTGCCAATATACGGCCGCATGGCTAGTGCTATCGCCACTGATGGCAGTCATTGATGTTCTAGCGGTATTTGCCTTTGCCCCATCTTGATGTAACCAAGAATGTTGACGTTCAGTTCCTTTTAGGGTTGAGAAATGTGCTCACCATCTTAATGCAACTCTCAGATGTTATTAAAATGATAATAACTCCACTTGGTTTTAAAAAAAATGTGTACCAATGCCCCCAGTCTTTTCCACCTCACACCAACATGTTACATTTTGGCAACACAGCAGTTGCAGATTTACACCAGCCTAGCAATGACAATTTTTCTTTACTGACGGCCCCATTAAGATGGAAATGGGCTACATCGCTCTTATCACTAATATGTTTTTATCCTGCTCATAAAGTGCAAGCATAAAGCGTGCAAAATGCAATCATTAGAGTAAATCCCTTTGCTTAAAGACTTGCACAACTGCTTGCGTGTAGGGGTGGACTTGTTATTCTCCATGCAAAATCTGTCTTACAGTACGAATGCTGATTCAAAGATAAGCCGAATGACCCCTAGCAGAGCGGCGTGGGATTCACAGTATAGATTGTTTTGCCTGTTCAATATTGTCTGGAGCAGCGGTTCACAGACTGTGTCCCATGGTACCCTAGGGTGCTGAGAGCGTATGCCGGAGTGTAACGACAATAATCAAGAGAAGTTTACTAAAAATTGTGAAAGAACGTATAAAGATACTAATAAGTTAAAATGTAAGTTGTCTTTCCTCGCCACTGTTGATGAGTTTATATTGTTTTTCACACTCAGACATGTTTCATATTGCATAAAATGACAACCACAACGAGCTATCCTTGTATTTATCGCGAGGTGACAAATCCTCTACCTATATTCATTAAAGTGCAGTCTACAAATCTAAACAGTTTCATTCATCGCATTCAAGACAAATGAACAATAAATTTGCGCTGCACTGTTTTGGTTCTTTTCCTAGATAATCAAAGCGCTTTCAACGTTTCTATGTCACTGATTTTTTTTTTTTTTAGCGTGACAAGGGGGCGCAGCGAAAAAGGTTTGAGAACCGCTGGTATAGAGTAGGCACAGTACGTTAGGGACCGACCACTTTTTATTGAACCTCCTGTTTAAAGATTGTTAACCTAACGTAGGATTGTGACACGCGCTGGAATAGAGCTGTTTCGAATAATTTTGATTCTGCGGTGAAACTCACTGATAATCTCTCTCTCAAAAAAAAAAAAAACAATCATTCGCTAAATACACTGGCCTAGACTCCACACTCCACAATGAAAATTGAAAGGTGAAATGCTATGAGCCAATGAAATTAGTTGGTCTGGCAGTTATGGCTATATGATGGTAAATGCTATAAACCAATGAAATACGTTGGTCTAGCAGCTGTGGCTCTGTGGGGTAACTGAAAGTGAAATGTTATAAGCCAATAAGTTGAACTTAAGTTGCCGCACGCATTTCCTTTTCTTAAGGCCGAGTACAATCCAATCTAAAACCACTTGTTAGTGCCCACCCCTTATATACAGAAATGTCTGCAATCTCAAACATTTCTGTCCCACATTTACATACAACAACAACAAGAAAAACCGCAACAACAACGACATCTAGCCAATGCGCTGACATCGACCTTAACAAAATGGAAAAATGACGTCTGCATGAAGTTCCCGTAGAAAGATGTTTTGGTATTATTAAAACATTTGTCTTCTTCTTTTTCTTTTATAGTCCTGCTCTGTCTTTCAGTGTTAGCTTTTGAAGAAACGTGCGAACCTTGCTGTGTGTGTCGTAGATGCTGGTCTTCGCAGTCTCAGATAAGATATATCTCCTTGGTTTGCATGGTGGGCATATAGCAAATGCTTCCATTGCGTATAAGTAAAAGGATTCTAAATGATTAATGTTTTGATACATGCCCAAACCATTTGGTC